>REGL01000324.1:203116-223443 GCA_004194395.1 Aurelia aurita complex sp. Pacific
AACTAAATCTGCTACTGGACGATCTTTGATAGGCTTTTATGTAAACTGAGATACAAACCTCAAGAGGATATGTTAGAGTATTTAAGTTTGAATTTCTATTTCAGATTGGAGTTAAAATGATTAAAGTTTTGAATTGCAAATCTGAGTTGTCTCTTTTCATCGTCATTCGTCAATTCGTTTTCAGTGAATTCTCTGAGAACCAGACCCAACTTGAATATAAAGATCTCATCCCTCCTCTCCTATACTTTATGCATCTGCCCTTGTCTGTCACTCGTTTAGGGACCATATATTTATTACGTCCCACTGGAAGGGGAGGAAGGTGGGATCTATGATCTATTGTAATTAAGCAATATATATATATATTATCTTTTTGGGGGCAGGGGATCTTACAATCGACTTTTTTGCAATCGTCCAAACCGTATGACTCCTTCATTCATTTCATTTTTCAATATTTGAACCAAGGGCCTTGTAGGAAGTGTGTTTATTCCCGGTACTGTACGCGTAGTAATTGGTGTCCTATGACCCGGTCCTGTTAATCTTTGTATATCATAAGAAAGTTTTTCTAGTCACAGGGATTTTAAAATTCTAACGCCTGTTAGCGTTGACCAATCAAAAATCACGCTGTCTGATTCCCTGTGGCCAGATTGTATAACAGTTGATCTCGTGTTACATAAACACCAGAATTTGAAATCACAAAGTTATTCATACGTCATCTCGACCTTGAGAGGACTGACTCTGTGTACTGCTGTGTCACGGTACGGTTCTAGGACACTCTCTGTACTGGATCACAGGACACCAATTACTCTACAGTACTGGGAATAAACATACTTCCTACAAGGTAGGCGCCCTTGTTTGAACAGGCTATAGACTTCAGTTAGATCTTTTTTACAAATCGACCTTTTAAAAAGCCCAAATTAGAAAATAACCTCGTTTTTATGACATTTAGTCATCCCTTATACGATTTAGCATATAAACAAGAACAAGAAAGTCAAACTTTAGCTTGAAAGTGGATTTTTAAAAGTAGCCAGGAAGGGTGCCAATTTTGTTTCCCTGCAAAGTTCATCCCATAATTTTGCTCCAAGATCGCGTCCAAGATAAGAAAAAGCGTTTGAAAAGTGAGCGGAGGATAGCACTTTTTGTTTTGCCGTTTTTCAAACGCAGAGGGAAAGGAGTGATATATTTGTTCTGGAAGGTGAAATGACAAATTGAAAAGCTCGTGTTGCTGGGGTTAACAGTTGCGGAAATGAATAACATGACGGTGTGTAATGTGTATTGATGACATCAACGATAGTTTTTTGCTATCCTTGGACATTTGAACAAATTATGTCAAAGTTGTTCGCCCTTGTAAAGGTACTGTCGGTCCTCTGTAAAGTTGACAGGAAAGGAACACATGATCTGTTTCAGTTGACTGT
The DNA here is from genome assembly GCA_004194395.1 of Aurelia aurita complex sp. Pacific. Taxonomy (NCBI): domain Eukaryota; kingdom Metazoa; phylum Cnidaria; class Scyphozoa; order Semaeostomeae; family Ulmaridae; genus Aurelia; species Aurelia aurita complex sp. Pacific. The sequence continues at coordinate 204,529 of REGL01000324.1, forward strand.
CATGGAGGATATGACCATAAAGACGTCATCATTTTATCACCTTTAAATATCGAAGGAAAAATAAAACATGTCTTGAAAGCGATCAGGAAATACCAATTGCTGTATAGAATGAATGCAAGTGCGATGTAATTGCACATTAAGCTAGCAATCTAACAACCACTACGGGTAATTCGAGAAACAAGAGTTGCTAACCTAATTTTGCTCAGCAATATTTAACTCGGACAGAATGATATCTTCCTTGACGATTTTGAGATGATGTAAATACTCTACTTCTTTGATATTTTCCTCCGTTTGCATCGTATCAAGAAAAATCCGTTTCCTTTTTCCTTGTAGGAACTTTGTCGAGCAAATAGGCGTACACGCCAGTTTTGTCATAATGTGCTTCGGATTTCGTTGGGTATTTTAGAGAATCTGGTACCCAGGGTAGTAAGAGAGGAGGTAAAACAAGTACTGCCACCAGTTTTCAAGGCTCTACAAGTGAACAAGTATCTTTTGGTTAAGTTAATTTGAGGAACTTAGAGGGTACAAACTAGCGCAGACCATTGGCCAGACCGGAATGAAATTCCGGAAAAGTAAATATTTGAGGCCTAAACGGGACCTTTACATTTGGCGAGTCCCCAACCCCTGCCCCCAAGCTTTTTTGTCTATTTGCAATTGTAACTTGCAATACATATCGATGGTAGCAGGGGTTGGAGATCCTCCAAATGTGAAGATTCAGTTCGACCCTCAAATTCTTACTTTTTCAGACTTCTTTTCCAGTCTCGCCAATAGTATATATAAATTTTCATTAAATCTGGTCCCTCCCCCCCCCCCAGTCACCCCTCCCCTAACCATGACTGGTATTTTATCAATTTCATTCGTTGTTTCGTTGTCATATTAGCCGCTCGGCCCAGACCTTTAGACTAACTCTGCCTCGCTCGGTCGGGTCTGCTTGGCGGAAGCAGGTGAATCGATATATTGAAGGGTAATGATACTTGGGCGTTGGAATTCGAAGAATAACAGCGACAAGGACGATGTTTGTTTAAAACAATCCAGTTGCTAAAGACTAGTTAACCTAATGTATCAGTTGTAGGCAAAATTACATCCAGAGTCACGTCCTACGAAGCTATTTTCTTATCAACATATTGGCGCTGGAGCTGTGGTCAACTTAGGCCAATACAAAGAGAAAGACAGCAAGACAGGACACATTAATCAAGAAAGTTTACAATTAATTCAGCAACTTGAACATCGTTAACTTCCAACATCACAGTGTTATTTTAACGTCGAACGAAAGTGGAAGTGAAAGAACCAAAACACAGTTTCTGCCGTCTGTTGATGACATGCAGACGAACTGATTGCAATGAGAGACTGTTGACCTTTTCAAGCGCCTTCATTCAGTTATTTTCGTGGTTTTGTATTCGCTCTCCAATTCACAGAGATTGAAGTCAGTAAAGAACAGAGTAATATCATTATTGTGCAGAAAAGTTGAAGATGAGGTGAGAAAGCTCGTCGGCATTCCTTCTGTCCGAATTTAGTCCAGATCGATGCGGAAATAGCAACCAACCGCAAAAAGGACTAATGTTTGGTCTCGGGCCTACTACTTTTCTTTTCTTTTGTTAGTTAAAGTTTGATAGTTTATCATTGTACCCACCAGGCTATTTTACCACAGTTCACCACAACAATCATTTGCCTCACGATGTTAATAAGGAAGAGCGTCCTCACAATATGACCCTGGAGCAGTTTACAACACTGCCCAGGAATGTTTGTGTGGTTAGTAAGGCTAGACTGTAGNGAATTTAGTCCAGATCGATGCGGAAATAGCAACCAACCGCAAAAAGGACTAATGTTTGGTCTCGGGCCTACTACTTTTCTTTTCTTTTGTTAGTTAAAGTTTGATAGTTTATCATTGTACCCACCAGGCTATTTTACCACAGTTCACCACAACAATCATTTGCCTCACGATGTTAATAAGGAAGAGCGTCCTCACAATATGACCCTGGAGCAGTTTACAACACTGCCCAGGAATGTTTGTGTGGTTAGTAAGGCTAGACTGTAGTTTCCTATCAGTAATTTTATCAGTGATAAAGTCAGTCAAGTTTGACTTTGCTTTTACTTTCCAATGATCTTTCCGTGGGCAGATAAATGAGAAGTTTTTGTTTTGGCATGATATTTTAATCACTGCATGCTGAACAGGAGTGAAAGTGTCTACTTGTACATTTACAGTAGAAAACAAGTGATACTGATACAAAATAGATTTTAAGGGATAAAAGACAGGGGCATCACCACAATAGAGGGTTTGAAGCATTGTTACTCACCCCCGATAATTCTAAAAACTGCAGAGGTTGGCTTTGATTTATTCTGAGAGGGTTGCAGTGGCGTTGCCAAGGGCTGGACTGGGGTGGACATGTCCACCCCAGTTTTTTCCGAGAGTTTGATTTTTAATTTCTCTAAATCCATTAAAAAACTTTGGGGAAGGGGTAGATTTTTATTGACTTGGAATCATTGTGGTGACTGGTCTTCCTCTTGAATTCTAAATTTCTTTATTGAACATTTTGAGAAAACCCCTAAATTTCTATTTCAAATCATATTTTTTCCTTCCTCATATATGATGTATTTTTCTATTTCAATTTTCGTTGTGCACAAATGTCCGCTCTTACGGAAAATGCTGCTTGAGATGGTTGCTTTTCCAAAAATATCAAAGTAAATGAAAATAATAAAGAGGCTGTTTCCCACGCTTTTCAAGAGCCTGAAGGGTGTTTCCCACACTTTTCAAGAGCCTGAAGGGTGTGGTCAGGAAAAATTCCCCCCCCCCCTCGTATTTTTCCACCCCAGATTTTTGCAGGAACTTCAGCAGGAACCGTTTTTCAAGGGGCTGAGAAAATTTAACATGTGGTGGGAAACATGAGGAACATAGGGAACATGTGGTGGGTAACATGAGGTGTTGTCAAAATTTGACATGTTTCCAATAAAATTACAGAGAACTATAGTTATTTACTGTAACTGAAACATTGGAGTATTTGAAGAAAACAATGGAAAGAATGCAGGCAGTTTTGAAATAAAGAACCCCCTAAATTGGTACCTTGCTAATGCACATGATAACGGACTTTGGCTTTATTGTTTCATTTTTAGAATTACTCTCTAACAATTGTTTAACAGAAATAGTTAGCCTGTTAAGGGTTCATTAATGGGCCTGAAGATATAAGGACAGCCTGCCATTGAATTTTTTACTATTTCGCAATGAGTGCCCTGCTCTTTACCTTGCCTTAGGCAAATCCCTTTGTTTTTAAAATCTGAAAAGCAACTCCCACCACAACATTGCTTTCTGGTATCATCAAATACAGAATTGTATGGATTGTCACCATATGAATTATGAGGACATCATATTTCAATTATTGTCAATTAGAAAGTGATAATTATCTTTCAAAAGTAGGAGCAGGTAGTGTGTAGTGTAGACATTACCACACTATCTGATACATGTCTTGTGGGGAACATAAATAAAAGGTGATTGAAAGTTAGAACACATTGAAAATCCAGGTGCTGGATTGAGCACCTGGGAAAGAAGTGAATCTCTAAACATTAAGATAGTGGCTACAATTCAACTCCAAAAACATTGATTCTTGGAAAATTCCATCATGTTGCTCCCCCCCAGTTGCTTTCTGTTTCTGTCAGAGCAACTAATTTTTATTTCTCTATGGGCAATTATGATTTATTTCAAAGAAATTTAAAGCAAATTTTTGGGTGTGGTATAGAAATATTTAGATTGAAAAGGTTCAAAGTAACAAGGCAAATCATATGATAGTTTCCTTCAGATCAAGGAAATGCTGTCCAGGGACAATGCAATATTTGTCCTGTGCATCTGTTTAAGCTATTAGTCGCATCATATTCACCATGCAGCATAAGATTTTCTCTAAGCTACCAAGCCAGACTGCATTTTTTTTCTGAATTCAGCTTGGGTGATTTACAAGGAGCCAAAGCAGAGTGCAATGTTTATGTATGTATGCATGGCAAAATGTTGCCATTTGAAATGAATATAAAGAATTGATATAAGAAAAGAATTGTACATATGTAATGATTTACGGGCAAAAGCTAAAAATTTAAAAACACCCCAGGTTAAAACTGCAGGGATAGCATTAGAAAGGTCATTGCAACCTTGTTTCCATAATTGTCCCTGTTTTGATTGTGTTTAAAATTGGTTGATAAGGTTCTAAAGCCCCATGGAATTTGTTGGAGGAATTCATCATCCCACAATTTTCTAGGTACAGACTTTATAATAGTTAATGGTCTCTTTAAGCCAATAATGTTCAACACTATCTTTGAATATCAGTTATTGTAGACCAGTTATTGCAGAATTTTACACTATCTTTGAATGTCAGTTATTGCAGAATTTTTATTTTTCCTTTTTTGCAGTGAAGTATCAATTTGTCAAGCAAAGGCCTCTGTCATGGTCTACAATAATGACATAAAAAAGTGGGAACATGCTGGTGGCTCTCAAGGCATCTCAGAAGTTCATGTTTATCACAATCAGTCAAACAATAACTACAGGATAGTTGGGAGAAAAGTAAATGATCGAGAGGTAAGAATATATGGTACACTTCACTTTCTGTAAACTCTTCATTTTTCAGACTGCAGGGCCCTTTGACAGGGACAGGATGATGATACACAGTGTTTGATACTTGGCCTGCCTGTCATCCATCAGTTAATTAATTGTCACCTATAGTTCTCAATGGCCATATTGCCTGACCAATTAATTAAATGCCAAAACTTCCAAAGGAATAGATTTGTGACAAAATATGTTTGGACAAGAATATTTTAGGATCTTTTTGCAGGGATTTTGGAATTATTTTTTGGCAAAATTTCATGTAATAATGGAGAATTATCAATTTGCAGTTTTCTTGGTTTTTTACCATAGAAATGTTATGATTTTACTGATTCTGCATCATTTGAATTTTGAAAGAAATCCTTATCAGAAATGTTGATTCAAAATTTATTGGCAATGATGAAAAAACACAATTGTTCTTTGTGCAGTTTGGAATGATGATAATAATTGGCAGGAAGAGACTTTAACTGCAAAATCATGTTGTTTCACAAAGTAAAATTATTCTATTATTCTTTTTTATATGTAAAATGTTTCATAAGCAATGCATTGTTCTTAAAAAGTTATTGTCAACTGTTTTCCTGTGGACACTGAATATCTTGGATCACAAAATTTTAGGACATCAACATTTCTGGACGTTTCAAATATCCAAAAATATTGATATATAGTTATGGTTAATCAACCACATGTAATACCGGGTGCGCCAAAATAAACTATGCACTTTTGGCAGGCCACAATAAATCGTACACTGGACCAATTTTGAAAATGTATGACTTATTCGTTAGCAGAAAGCCTGAATTAGATACTGGGATTTTTTGCAAATTTTTTCATTTTCAGTTTTTAGAGCTAGAAGCGAGTTTCCTAAGATTTTAGTTTTCAAAAACACCGAAAACAAAAAACATCAATCAAATTTATCAAAAGAATCGACATGAATGTACAAAGAGAGAACTTTTCATGGTGATCAAAATTGTAATCTGCTGTAAGAGAGTTCATACTGAACCCGGAAATCCCCCTGAAAACTTTTCTGTTTGCTTATTTGTGTTGGATCTTTTAAAATTTGATCGACGTTTTTTATCATTTTCAATATTTTTGAAAACGAACAGTTAAGAAACTCGCTTCTAGCTCTAAAAACTGAGAACGGAAAAATTTGCAAAAAGTCCTAAAATCTACTGTAATTCAAGCTTTCTGCTAGCTATTAAGTCATAAATCTTCAAAATCGGACCAGTGTTCAATTTATTGTGGCCTGCCAAACGTGCATAGTTTATTTTGGCGCACCCTGTAGTGGACTTTGCTATGATAATCAGTTCTAAGTTGCAAATTAACTTTCATTTCTAATTTATATCCATGCTCATTGTATTAAAAATTGTATCAACCAAGGTGCTTACTTTATCAAGCTCCCTATAATTTTCCAGGTCTGTTTGGAGGCATTTGATTGAGCTGAAGCACCTCTCGTTACTTGGCCTGACTTTGAGATATTTCTTTTAACATTCTTTGTTTGTTTGTTAAATTATTTTACATTGATTTTATATATTTAGCTTACTACACACAATTTAATATGTACAAAGCAATCAAATCCAAAACCACGAAGAACTACAGTAAATAGATAAATAATTGTATAATCAAATCAATGTATGCGAATGAATATTTTTACAATATTTACTAATTAATAGGAACAGATAAAAGCTAACCTTCGGAGACATACTGGCAAGCATTGCATTTACAGTTTGGGCCATCCCACATTCTATGATATGTTTGAAACTAGTTGAGTTTTCAGCAGAGTTTGTTTCATTTGGCAGTCCATTCCAGATTTGATGTCCCAATTATTGTAGGCTATTAGAACCAAAGGTGACTTGATTTGGTCTATAATGTTGTAAATCATTTGGAACCTTTTGATTTAATACAGATAAATAGGGCCTTGTTTCATGATTTTTCATAGCATAAATTAGTTGTGATGTATATTAGCTTTAAGTATTTCTAGGGAAATTACTATCAACTAGACTATAGTTTTGCTAGCTTGGAAATCTTTTTGGTATCCTGTTTTGTGTTCTCATAAATAACGAAATCCTATTCCTTTATAGGTTGTTATCAACTGTGCCATCGTTAAAAATCTTAAATACAATAAAGCCACTGGTACATTCCATCAATGGAGAGATCAGAGACAAGTTTATGGCTTGAATTTCCAAAGTCCAAATGATGCACAGAATTTTTCTGAAACTGTTTTCAGTGCCATCAAATTTATGAATCAACCTCCAGGTATGTATGTTATGGGGAGGGGGAGGGGGTATATCATATATACTTTGTGAATTTTGAATTTTAGTTACTGAATCTACAGGGTGCCCCACAAATATTTGCCCCTTTGATGTTGCTGCTGTAGAAAATGGTTTAAGGTCAATTGTCCTGGTTTTTAATCAGTTGCATAGACTTCAGCCTAGAGCTTGAAACCTTTTTGACCCAATCTAACATGTGGTTGCTGATATTTGCATTTGTCTACATTTTGGAATGGTTGACAGTGTTGTGAACCATATACAATCACTATTATCCTTAGATAAATGCAAATGATTCTTCAAGCATGTTGTCCTTAATTGTTGAGCTATTTTGAAAGTGCTATACTTTTGTGGTAAATGTAGGAATACCCATATGTCACCAGCATTGGCAAGTGATACATAGAGAAGTCATCTCTATGAAAACAACTGCTTGTCCAAAAAATCTTTGCAAAAAGGATACAAACAAATTAATCTTATTCAGAATTTCCCAGTGTTGTTTTGCATATATGATATTTTATTTGTCTATGCAGAACTCAAAACAGCTGGTTTCAAATTTCACACATATGAGTGAAAGTGCACTATTGCTGTGAAGCACACTTTTATAACATGGTTTCAGATGGCTACAGTCTACTGTAGTGAAATTCTCCAAAAGACCTTTTAGCTATTCTAAAAAGAGCCTGGATCGAGCGATATTTTTTATACATTTTTATATGCAACGTTAAATCAAGTGGCAATGAGAGCTCCAATAACTGTTGTGCACATTTGAAAATTCTACAAAATGTAGCAAAATGTTGTTCGATTCTGATTCTTTTCAGAATAGCTAAAAGGTCTATTGTTTTTATCTATATACCTACATAAAAATGAGATGGCCCAAGCAAATTTATGTTTTTGAGGAAATATTTATTGGATCAAATCCTTTCTTGAATATACACTTTACAAGGAACTCCATTGAACACTAGTTTCTTGCCACATGCTCTATTTTATATGAAAGTTTGTGTACATTATTTTGCTACAAGAAAAATCTTGATCTATCATTCTAGAGATACATTATGCTGTCAGCCAGATTGCAGATATAAAGGGTAAAATGTATTCTAATTATACTTTGTGATTTACTTTCATAACCTTAGCAAATCAAATAAATTTGTTATCAATGATTGATTAACATTAAATAAAGTGAATCACACATTAAGACATTCACATGCACAACATAAATGTTTCTGTGTTATATACTCAAGATAAAATGATTACTTTAAAATATTTCATAATATTATGGTACTTTTATGTAAATCAGATTTAAACAATGAATGCTGCAACAATGGAAAGAGAATAAAATGACAGCCACTGTTTCTCAAGTTATATAACGTAAGATGGGGCAACAATGGACAGAGGGCAAAATTGGAGTCATTAACGAATGGATGGATATCACTGTTATTTGTGCTTTAGACGAAGAAAGTCAGATTCCTTCATGAACAAAGTTGATTTCATCTGTAAGAAAACTGCAAGTTTTTACAAACGATTACATTGCCTCTGTTTTTAGTTAAAGTGTCAGTAAACCCAACACATTTTATTTCATAAATTGATAGAAAATATGCAAGTAAATGATATATCACGACTCTTTGTGATAAATTGGCACTGGTTTGAAAAATATGAGAGTTTAAAGTACCCCATTTTTGTCCTTTCTTGAAAAACGTCGCGTACTTCAAAAGAGACTAGGGCGAGAGCCTCATGACGTAGATCCCGGGATGAAATGCCGGCTGCTCAAAGCGTTCTGTACAGACACATCGTGGTTGGCATTCAAACAGCAGTACAGTGATGCAGTTTCGAAAAGAAAACAAAATTTATGATGTATGCGTTGTGTTATGATGAAAGCAGAAAAACTAGAAAGAACAAGGAATCTCTCTGCACAAAATCAAATTCNGGCCTTCGTTGATAACATCTTCCTGGAACCTGTCCGCTGCAGAAGAACAAATTTTCAACACAACAGAGAGCATAAAGAGAAATCCTCTCTTATTTACTATGAAATGAGATGTAAAAAATGATTTGATACGTACTAGAGTCCGTGAAAATGCCCTTCTTCTTCTCGCAATGAACGTGAGTCAACTCCTTGCATCCAAAATCAAAGCAAACATACAAACAACACACTCATCGACACAGGAATTCCAATCAACCCGTCTAAATGTCTGCTACGCGCATGCGCTAAGCAGCAATAAATATACACTGTTTCCTCATTTCATTATTGCACTTCATGATTTAAAGTAGTCTTACTGTGATTAACTACCCCCAATAATTGCCTTGACATACGCTAAATGACAGACAGTAAAAACCAGACCCTGGGGTCCATGGAATTAAAGGCGTTGAATCATGATAAATACAGCTGCTTTTCTGTGTATCATGTGACCCATGTGATAAAGATTAATTATCACCCCTAACATATTAAAAGGACCACAATGCGTCTCATGTGATCAATTTCATTTCACATGAACGTTAGCCAATCATATTCGCTACTGAGAAGCATGAGTCAGCAGATTCTTGCAGTTTGGGAAAAAGCAGTCTACTTAGCAACACTTGATGCTTTTGACCATGCAAGCAAGCCGCCAAAAGAACAGGAGAAAATCCACAAAGCCACGTGACATTAACACCCAAGCCATTGATTGGTTAAACTCAAGACACAGACCCATTGTCCAAAGGAGGAAAGCCATTCAGTTCAAAGAAACAGGTCATAGACTTGTTGTACGAGACCTTTTAAAAGATTTAGAGCCTATGCCTTTCCTCCTTTGGACAATGGGTTTGCACGCAGGTTACGTTGGCGCCAAATAGATCCAAATCGGAACCCAACAACTTGTTTTCTCCCAGGCTGCAGTTTAATTTGCTCATTATTTTACAAGAGTTAAGAGTTTTCTTTTCACAGATTACAGTGTCTAATGCTGCGTTTGTGGGTTTATTACGATGAGTCCATTATTTGATGCTATTTTGAATTCTGTATCGCATATCATTTGTTGAAAAAGCATTTCTACTAGCCTCAGGTTTTGAGCATTCTGACCAGAACTGTTCTTACTCTTTTCCTGGAATGTTTATCACTTTAGTTTTGTTTATCACTGTTCTACAGAGTGATATTGTTTCAGGAATCCTCAATTGTTATGGAAATTGCTTGAAGTGATTCATCATTGAACCATCACTTTTGTAATATTAAGACTTTGGACCGTTGATGGCGAGGATCCTATCACATTAAGCTCCTAAGGTCCCAGGGTCTGGTTTTTACTGTATGCCAAACTAAGTATGTACAGTGACAGCTGATATTATTCATAAACCATTCTGACAGGCTGTCGTGCTGGCAATTTGATGTCTTTTTAATTATTAATAAAACCAATAAATTCGGGATAATACAGTAACTAATGATCTTAAAATTGACATCCAATAGTGATGTGAGCTCGATTAAAGAGAGTTAACCTTAAATGGCCATGAATTCATTTGATAATCTAATTGAGGTAAAATGAAGTTTGGTATGTCAGAAAGGGTGACAAACATTGCTTTTGTGGTTTATCGGCGGTTGGCGATTTGCGATATTCTTGTTTCAAGGTGATCACAACTTTATTTCAGGTTTACAGGGATTATTTATGATCTATGCGGTAAAACCTCATCAGGGGACGAGGAAATTTTCTCACAGTGCCAATTAAGTATTTTCTTTACCAAGCAAAGTTTTGGATGCAAAGTTATGTCACCAGTAATAGAGACAACAGAATTCGCTTACCATCCTTCTAAATCTCTTTGTGGACACTGCCATTCACTCCTGTGAGCCCGCAAAGGATCATGGAGAGTGCAGGTCTTTAATTGGAGTGTCACAACAGTTCATACTTGGTGTGTAAAAAAGATCTTTCTTATTTGACAATCAACAGAAAAGTATCTACTATATCTCCCGCATTTTCAAGGAAAGTTGACCCGTTTGAAAAATCACTGATAATGATTAATGTTTATGTTATGTACGTTTTTAATGATCCATGAAAAGTCATATTGAAATAAATTTACAGGCTTTTGAATCTTTCAAGTCCCCAATGCTAGTGTGGGTCTCTTTCTGATAATTTTGACCAAGTTTGAAGCTTAATGTACACTTAGAAATCATTCTTTTATTTGTGTTTTTAAGTATGCTTCAAAGCCAGTTTGTCTTGAAAAGTTACAAATATGTCAATTTTTAAAGCAATTAAGAATAAAACCTACACCTGGGAATCGTATTTTTTTCTTGATCTACTCGCCAGATAGAAATTTGAAGGTCTGCCTTGTAATAGGATTTTGATGATTTTCAAACCTGTTGAATCTTTTTGGGACACCTGTTTCGTTACAGTCAGAAAACGGATTTTTTTATATACCTTAAAAGTTCTATGAAGCCCCCGAGGCGGGGGCTTATTTAATTTCGGACATTCCAGAGGGGGACGGACTTGAAAGAGAGGGGGGCTTATTAGAGAGGGAGGCTTATTCACAAAATCAACTGACAAGGATATATATAATCGCTTTTTAGTTCTTTTTACACCATATTTTGCAGATTCAACATACAATTTAACGAGTCAAATACATAAGTTCGACACAGTTTTACCTCAAATCATATCAAAGTTAACATGCAAACTTATTTAGCTCAATAAATGGAAAGTATTTGGTAACCTCTGGAATTTGATATAAGTGGGGGGGGGGGCTTGATAGAGAGGGGAGCTTATTTAAAATTTTGGTTCAGGGGGAGGACTTATTAGAGAGGGGGGCTTTATAGAGAGGGGGCTTCATAGAGCTTTTACGTTATTCATGCGAATGATTCATTGGTGATAGAATATGGCAAATGAATCGAGTAGTTTATTCTCTGTCAAATGGACAGATATTTTGGCACACTTCATATGTTACAAGGTCTTCCAGAAATGAAATGATTTGTCATTTCATTGATAAGTTTGTATTACACTGCTCTGCATTAAATGTTATCCGTGACACTGGTGTATCTTTTAGCAAAAGGATGTTCTGTAAGATGCACTAACTTTAGCAGCATATAGTACATTAACATGCACTAATTTTAGTAGCATATAGTACATTAACACTAACTTTAGTAGCATATAGTACATTAGAATTTTTTAAGAAGATGGAAGCAAAGAAACAAGCCTTTAAATCAGCACGCTAAGGCCTTTCGAATTTATGTTCTCTTCACACTCTGAAGAGAGCGCAAGTTCGAAAGGCCCCAGTGTGCTGATTTGAAGTCTTGTTTCTTTGCCTCCATCTTCTTACACATTTTTAATATTTCACCTACCAAATAGTACATTAACATGCACTAACTCCTAATGTGACAGGTAGAATCTAGATAATCGTTAAAGATGCCTAATTACAAGCAAACTCCTTATTGCATCATGATTAGCGTACAACCAGGTAAATGTTTTGTTAACTGAAACGAAAAAACTTCATTTGTATAGAAATGTAGGTAGCTGTCTGCCAAAGCTATTGAGCTATTGGCCAGAAGCAGCTATATAGAAATTACTCCATAACTAGACCTTCATCTTTAAATCAAGTTACCATGTTATCATATCTTATCCTGCATTTTGTTTTATGCAAATCTAAACGTTTATGACTGAATATTTTTATGATGTGGACTGCCGAGATAAAAAGAAGATTTTGAAGCTGTAAGGGTTTTGACAGTGTTAACAATGGTTGCATCAAGGAGCTGCATAAATCTAGCAAGATAGCAGAATCGATGGAACCCTAGCTGAATTGCTGGGTTCCATCTGGTATTGGGCAACCCTAGTGGAAATACTGGGTTGCCCAATAAAAAGTGAAACTTTTATAAACGTCGCCAAACCATGGGTAGTTAGACACTGCTGGTGTGCTTCTATGGAGAAGAGCTGGATAATATGTATCTGCGGGGGAAATTTATTATAGTACTGCGGAGGAGATATCTGCGGAGGAAATTTTTATATTACTGCGGAGGAGATATCGGAAGCGAAGAGAGAAGGAGAGAGAAGAATTTCATTTTAATAGTTTAATATTTTCGTTCTTTCGATATCTCCTCCGCAGTACTGCAAAAAAATTTCCCCCGCAGATACATAATATCCAGCGCTCCTCCACAGAAGCACACCAGCAGTGTCTAACTACCCATGGCCAAACTTGATCACATCACCGATCTTTAAATTTTCTTTTTGTATATTTGTATTAAAGATATATGACTTTATTAGATGATTGTTATTTTATTCTTTTGGGAGAGAGACAATGAAATTGCCGCGTGAAAAACAGTGTTTTGAGCAATAGTATTTTACAATGCATTGATTTTCTTAGTACAGTGAAAGTATGCTTCAAAGCCAGGTCGCTTGTACCCTGCGTGCATACTCCACGGATTGCTTTTCGGAGAGGTTTATTCTCTAGTAGAGAGGCAAACATCTTTCAGATGAAGTCAGCAGAGCCTGCACGTAGGCTAGATAGCTTGTAAAAGCACATTTTCCCACAAATTCAACGTCATTGCAAGACCTATGTCCAAGATGGTTTTTGATACAAATGCACCTGAAGGAATTTTCGTGATTGGGAAATAATCACATTTTGATGTTTTTTTCTCAAAAATTTCATTGTTTTGGGCGACCCGGTACTTCCATGTGGCATTTTCTTCTGTTAGGATCTAATTTTCTTTTCATGCATAACAGATGCATCTTGTGTATTGCTATTGACATTAGGAGGGTATCCATTCTTTCATCAAAATTATTGAAAATTTACCCTATTCTAAGTTAAACATGCTAGTTTTCTCAACCAAGAAAGCCATTTTTGTCATTTTATGCCCTCATAACCTTGTTTAACAGTGCCCTCCTGTACTAAAATGTGCTCCTGTGAACACCAAATATTTGCCCTTAATACCGTCCGGTCCCCACCCATTTGACGTTGCAAGCCACTGTCTATAATGCTCTTCTGTCTTACAATAGATGATGCACCACCTCCGATGCCTCCACAGTCAAATGGCTCATTAGAGCCAGATTATAAACAGTTCCAACAAGATCCATTTGCTGGTAGAAGACCTTCAGCAGAACCCCCTGCACAACAGGTAAGTTTGTCCCTGAAACTATGTCATTTAATATTTGCTATAAATTCAATTCAACTCAATTCAATTTTATTAATAAAATATGAGTTGTTACAATGCAAGATAAATCGATATAAAAAATACTTTACGCTACCCAAGTAAAGCATCGCTGTTAAAAGTGTTTATAGCTACTGGTTAGTGACGCGCGCGGAAAAAATATCACAGGACTCCAGATCATACGCAGAAAGCATAAATAGTTCCTAGGAACACCCCTCAAACATGGCAGAACTCAAAATTTCATAACGCTAAAAATCTCGTGCAAAATCATTAACAAATGCTAAAGATAGGATCAGATAAGTACGTCCAACGTGGTTTATTTTTAGCAACTGGGGAACTTCCTGTAAGAAGTAGGCCTCTTTTCACGCATTTATGGATTTTCGTAAATTGAATTTTCAATCGTATTTCTGATGCGCAGAAAAATGTAACAGAGATCGAGGGGCTATCAGCCAAACTTTGATGATTCATTCATCTTCATCAAGTGTTCTCGGTATATCGAAAACATGGGTCCAAATCTTTAAAAATGTTGTTGTAAAATTCTATGACCCATTTCTTTAAACTGGTTGACTTGAAAGAAAATTTAGCTACTTTGCTATAATTGTACCGTTGGCATTTCAGAAAACTTGAATATTTTCAGATTTAAAGGAATTTTGTTCGTTTTTAAAAATTCTAGAAAAATTTCGAAACGAACCTAAACCATCGTAACTTTTCAACTTGTTGAGGAAATATTGATCGATTTACAAAAAATCCCTTAGATAGTTTATGAAGGTCTACAGTATGGTACCAAGCATAAATCCTCTACTCTTATGGTTTACGATTTAGAAGTCTGATGACGCCACATCCTCAAATGAGTTGAAATATGAAATTTGCTGTAATTTCAAAAAAATGTTAAAGATTGCTGAAAAGTCCAATAGTAGAATCATATCGAAGTAGCTAAAGTTTCTATCAAGCGATTCGGCCCAAAGAAATGGGTCGTAAAACAACCTTTTTAAAGATTTGGAACCTATGCATAATCAAATGTTAAAACGGGTAAGTTCCTTCGGGTGCACCCGGCATGATTTTTAAGTGATAATCTCGAGGACAGCAGGCCTAACCTCATAAAGTTTTATCCGAATGAAAGCAGACGTAGTTCTTAGGTAAAGCTTTTGATTGATGATCATGGCTGGGCGGAATTCGTATCCACAATTAACTGTTTCAAAGTGAATGATAAATTTTTGATAATAACAATATTAGGCCAATAGAATTAGGTTTTCTAATCTTATAAGGACATTGTACATAAATTACCCTTGAAAACGTATGTGCAGTACTGTCAACGATTTTATAATATTGCATTTGCATTTGGAAGTATTACAAAATTTAATTTTTGGAATTATTGAAATATTGGAAATATGTCAAAATATTGCATTTGGTTTGGGTACTAGGATAGCTAATGTTTGATAAGCAAGATTCCCTGCCATCCTCCAGACAATATGTTCTTTATGACAATCCTTTTTGTTTGCGCATGGAAGAGGGGTGCATTTTGGTTTTTTTTTATTTTTAGACATTTTCTTTCGGTCAGTGGCCGTGTGACTGTGAGGTTTTTGACTCCTTGAAGACATTAGGCAAAAATGCCCATCTCGGCTGATAGATAGGCTTAAGGTGCAATAGAGAAGCTTGCGCATGTGTAGGTTCTTAGAAATTGGAGGATTTTAAAAGTGCAGGTTAAGCTCTTCATAGTTGACAGATGTTAGAAAGTCCTGGTATAGCACATGAAACATTTTTTGTTGCTGGCAGTGCTCATCGCATCGTTAACATTTAAAATCTTCCGTCTCATTCAATTTTTTTCGCTAAATGGCTTGCTTACAGCTTGACAGTAGCACGCATGACTGTAATACTAATCGTGAGGTCTAAACCATATTATCTTTGCTTTGATGTTGAAACAAAAGCGAAGAATATGATATAGTAATAATAATTCTATTAAAGATTGATCTACTTTGACATTGAAAGATTTTCAGAGAGTTTTTGTTGTGCACTAACTGGTGCTTGGAAAACATTTTGCATCTCATTCTTGGCAATGCTTTTCTATTATAAGACACAAAATTCGCTCTTGCAGTTTGCACACGAGTCCTTGTTTAGTGGTGGTAGTTCGTTGTCTTAGTGTTGCGGGGATGGCTCAGAGTTGTCTTAGCATCCCCGTGTCGGTATAACAGGGCTTGAAGTTGGGAGACAATGTTCCCTGTTACTTTGAGTAGATCTATGAGAGCGAAGACGATTGACGTGTGACTCGGATTGAGGTGCAAGACTGACTAATCAATATTCCAAAATCTACAAGTTATATTACAGTGCAAACGGAACTACGTAATCTACAAATCTACATATGCTAATTATGCTAATCATGTGCAAACAAAGGGAAGTATAACGCATTGTGTAGTCCTGCTACAGTCTATCCCTCCTAAATAAAAAAAAAGAAATATCAAGCGAGTTTCTTTTTTTTTCGACATGTCCGATATCACGTTATGTCCACAAGTGACGTTAACGCGTAAATGAAGTTCGACGGAACGAGGTGACAGTTCGTTTCAAAGTTCATTGTGGGATCTCTAAAAGATATTTTGAGCTTTGCATGATGAATTTCAGCATCGGTTTTGCGGAGATGGTTTTGCCCAAAAATTAGGTCATGGGTGAGATTTGGAATAACGACCATCTGAAAGCAAAATGTCTTCGTGTTCTCAAATGTGACTGGGACATTTAGTACACCACAGGGTTTCAATGATGTTGAGTCAGCTGCGGTAAATCATGTATATTGTAAATAGTAGGCCTTAATTAGCTGCAATTAAGCTATTCATTGTTTAGCCTACTTTAAATAGATATTTAATAATAATAATAAAATAGTTGACAAAACAGATACAACAGATACAGTTGACGAAATAGACTTGGGGCAAGTCAATCGCTTTGGCTGTCAGGATAGGTTACAACAACAACAGCCCTTGATGAAGCCAGTTTAGCCTTGCCAATACAAACTTGTTCAGAGAAACTGAATCTTAGTTTTTGCAGAATTGCTTTGTTTGTTGGAGTAATGAAAACTCTTTGGAATTCAGACGAAAGCAAGTTTTGTGAAAAGTAGTTTCCGATGAACTGAAATCAGGATTTAACCGGTAATATGTCCAGCAATACTGAGCCAATTTCAAAGGCATGGATACCCCAAGATAAAGGCTCACACATTTACGATGAGAATCTATCAGTTCCTATTATCTTGAATCACAAGCTTGGATCACAAGGCAGTTGTTTTTTCATTTTCGTCTTTGGTTTCTTTATCTTTTGTTCATCAAAAACATTTAGTAGAAAATATCTTACTTGAAAGAAACAGTAAGTAAACACACGAGTAAACATCTATCTCAAAGAACAAGGTTATTACAAGGAAGATTTCATGAAACTTTCAGCCATCACAGACTAGGTACTAGGTTGCCATGATGCTGCAGGTGTTGGTCAACCCAAAAATTAGTGGGTGTTTGGCGTTTACGAGAAATTGTTTGAATATGGATTATCAAAAGAGGGCAGGCGGAGGTGTGTAATTTGGGCTAATGTAAAATGCAAAACAGATCAGCAGACGGTGTCGTTCTCTCAGCATTTTAGCCCATGTGAAACAGGTTCTAAGTATTTATCCGTATTTGATAGTTTTATGTGTAGTTCTTTGCAATTGCATTTTCAATCGTAGTTTAGTTGCAAGTTCTTTACGTAATGGGCAAGAAGGGGTTGTCATTGTCTTTTGTTCCCCTTCGAATCGTCCTCATAGCGTTGGTTGTACATCAGCTCATACGTCGTGTCTTAAATATTTATTTCTGTAAATTTTTCATTGAACAGAAAAAAGATCAGCAGCTGTCATTAAAAGTTTACATGGGTTAAATGGTTTCTCTTCTACTCTAAAACCCGCTTATTTTCAGCTTCAAGTTGATCTCAGTCCACATGCTTTGATCTGCAAGAAAATGTTCTGTGTGTTGCGCCTATAACTTTCCCTTTCACCCACTTTTAAAATGGTCCAATGCAGCAACTTTCACTATCCCATTAGCAATGTGTTGCTGCATTGGACCCTGTTTTGCAAAGAGAATGACCTCTCTTCGCTTCAGTTTCATTTCACTTTCATCCATTATCATCAATCCAAAATAAAATTCAGCATAAATACTCTACAACCAAGATACATAACAACACTAAAGAACTAAAATCTGACAAAAAAGATTCTTTACATGATTATGTATTTAAGATTGATTCATCGAGGAGCTTTCTATCTGATTTTCACCCTTAAAGTACCTTTATCCATTCTGAGGATTACTCTAGCCTGCGCCCATACTCAACTGGTTTACGCAAAAGTAAGTTTAGTTGCATTGAGATTTGCATTGAAACCTTATACCAAGAATCCTCGCAAAAAATAGCGCTCAACCTATTTGAAAATTTTGGCAAGCCAAATAATTGAGTTCAGTAAAGTTCTCAAAATAGAAACTTTTGAGAATTTCAACTGAAGTTCAATTTCATTCTATTTATTGTCGACTATGTAAAAAAATAGGTGGATGACTGCCAAACACGAGATTACTTTTTGGCACACCCTAGTGGGATACAGATCATCCAATCCAAGACAAACAATTTTCAAGACAATCAAATTTCTTTCTCAGGCTAGCGTTCTTATAACACTTTCTCGAGGAATAAATGAATTTATATAGATCATAGTTACAAATATTTACCATCTGCCTCAATTTTCGTCTTGATTTCCCCAATTAAAACAAAAAACGGAATCATTTTTTAAGCTGCTAAGTCATTGGTGGCACCGTGTAAATTAATTTCAGTGGAAGCTGACGAGTTTGTTGCTAATTGTGACGGCATGTTGTAAAAACCAGACCCTAAGACCCTGGGACCACTGAGACCCCTAGGACCTTTAAGTACTAGAAATGAAAGGACCCTTAACACCAGAGCGTCATAATGAGGAAGTTGTGTATTATTGACTTCCCCTCTTCCATCCCATGAACTTCCACTCTTTC
>REGL01000325.1:4459-25481 GCA_004194395.1 Aurelia aurita complex sp. Pacific
TGGAATTGGTAAGGGATCCCTTTGTTACAGTTTCTTAATCAAGTTGTGTGGTTGTTTGTAATTGTGTGAAGTTTCAGATATTACCATGCTTTTCATTTTACAGTATGCTCTGCACGAATGCTGGTAGCTCTGGTTTTGCCCTGACAGCAAATTGAAGTTTGTTGATTTTTAACTCTGCAACCAAGACACCAAAAATTCTGAAAAATATATCGAAATTTAATCTAATCATTGCAAATTTAGATAAAAATAGCCATTTTATCATTAATTTGAAACAGCTTGTGTCATAGTTTTTCAAATCTGTTGCGTTTTCTTTGGGACACCCAGTATCTAAATTACAAAAATAGATATGAACTTAAAAAAATATTCAGACTCCGAGAAACTGGTAAGCAAGTTATATCTGACCCTCATCTCAGAAACTAAAGCTGTTCCATTAGTGAACAAAAGAAATAATAACAAGGAATGAACTTACGAGTGGAGTTGGATCCTTGATGAAAAATGGAATCAAATATTTTCGATCAAATCTCCTCCAACCACGAATGATACTCATCGGGGATTTTCGGTTTCTTTCTCGATATTGATACATCTGTTTTGTTGCTTGATTTGGACCAACAACTTTACCCTACGAAGGATAACCACAGATTTTTACAGAAGCTGAAAACTGTGTTGGATAATAGAGAAACTGGTGGAATATTTCCATATAATATCTTCAACCCAAATTTCTTTTGAAAAATATGATGAATTGTCTGTAGGTCGCGTGGGTGTTACTGGATATGTTGATTAGCACAGATTAATAACAAAGAGTCAATTCTAGGCATGCATTGTTTTCTATGAAACTAAAATAAAGGCGCTGTACAACCCGTCCTCTCTGCGTGGCGCTGCGTGTCAAATCATCGAATGTGTTTAGGCTAACACAACATAGGTAATGGCGATTTTGTACAGAGAATAGTAATCCAAAGTATCTGCGAAAATCTTGGTGATCGAAGCTTTGGGGGAGGATTTGTTCTATTTTTTCTAACGCCGAGTATTTGAAAGTTTTAATGGATATCAATAGTTCCATCACATTTCACAGACATAGACATAGACATAGACAAGCTGCGATGAAATAGGCTGCCATTAAAAACCCAAGGTTTTTGTTACGTGCGCGGGTTGTCCCGTACGTTCCGATTGTTTACAAAAATCTTCTACAGCCCCTTTAACCACGAGGGTGAATGCACTCAAACACAAGGAGATGAATGCACTCAAACAATGTAAAATAACGTCACATTTAAGAAACAAAACTTTAAAATGCACTTACCAACTCTAGAGACTTGCTGACGAAAGCTTTGGTCTGTTTTCTGTCACTCTCTACTTTACAAAGCTTGAAGAGTAAAACAAAGTGGTCAGAATCAATTTACACTAAACTTAAACATGCAACAAACACCGTCTGCAAGTTGACTTAGCAAGTGAGGTGCCGCTTTATTGTAGTACCGGGTGTCCCAAAAAGTACTGCTGTTTGAAAAATCACCAAAATTTGAATACAAACCCAATATTCAAATCTATTTTTTGGCAAGAAGATTGTGAAATCAAATTATTTTCCAATACAAATCTGATCTTGAAACTAAAATGGCTTGTTTAGCTATTTCTAGGGCTGCCTAGTTTTGAATCATACTGCAAAAAGCACTCATAATTACCAGATCAATTTTTTGTGCCTATCTAAGATTTCAATTCAGCTGATCATAAACGTCAAGAAGAAGCATACATTATCATTGGGGAATTCAAGGATGATAAGAACTTGAAATGCTAGCTCTAAGGCAGGACAATCGTTTGGATATAAGGCGTTTTAACGATCATTTTTGGTGGCTTGGGTGAAGCCACCAGACAAACTGCATAAAACAATGGACGAACAATGGACACATCAGATTTGTTTACAGTTTGGCGACGTAGCCTCTTTAAGGACTCAGTGAACATATTTCTATTGAATTGAAAATAAATCCTTGGCTCTTACCTTTACTAACGGCAAAGTGAACCCACCAAGAACAACATTTGTAAAGACAGTAATAGCAAGAGTTGTTGTCATAATCATCCGTGATGCTTGTTCATTGGCTAATGGCAAGTGAAGACTTTGAGCAAACGCAACAGCTCCACGAAGACCTTTAAAAGATAAATAAATAAATGTATATAAATAGCATAGACACATGGGTGACTTAGGTAAATAAATTTTAATTTAATTTGATGATCATCAATACCAGTTCTGTAGTGATGGATATGTCGGAAGAGTGTGGCAACACCCACAATGTTATGGAAAAAATGCATTTTGATTAACAATGATGGGAACAAAATGTTTTTCAATTGAAAAAATACTCTCCCTCCCCCCCCCCCACGCCTATTCAGTAAAGTGGCTGCCAGCTTGGTTCTGATTACTATTCTGAACGAAACACGATCAAATACACTTACAAGTCGAATTCAGATTGATGAAAATGTTGAATGTTTTCAAGATACATTTAGTATACTAAGATACTGGCGATTACAGGCTACCAATGGCCTGTGTCCCACGGAACTGGGGTCTGAGATACAGGGGCTAACGATCAAATACATTTACAACTGAAATTCAGATTCACGTACGCAAACAAGAAATGAGAGTAAAAGAAATGGAAAACACAGAGTGCAGAGGATCTGATTTTATGACAAAGATCTTACCACTGAACCAAATCAAACAGAGAATCTTCAATGACACTCTGTTTTCTTTTCGACGGCAGAAGATGAAGAATAAGGACAATGGAAATACAACACATGCTCTTGCAGCCAAACAAACCAGCTACAAGAGAAACGAAATATTAGCAATTTCATAGAAAAATCACTTTCATACGACAGAATACCAAGTTCTCAGTTAATAGCGAAAATCTGCAAGCAAGGAGTCTACAAAGCATTTATCTTGATTAACACAAAAGGTCCGTAAATAATTCTCGACCCTTTGCGAGAAATAAGACCTGAACTGCCGCACGTGCCTGAATAAACAACATACCTTTTAGCTATTCTGCAAAAGAGTTTGGATCCAGTGAAATTTTATACACTTTTTTATGAAGTGTTCGATTGAGTGGAGATAGAGATTCTATCACTTTTGTGCATATTCGAAATCTACAAAATGTACAAAATATAGTTCGATCCACATTATTTTTTTAGAATAGCTAAAAGGCAGTCTATTCTACTGTATTAGAGATGGCTCTACTTACCAATGCAAAAGAAATGAATCTGATATCGAATTCGTGTCTTGCACTGAAAATTGACATCCCAAGGAACAGGAACACAAGAGTTTCTGTGAATTGAAATAAATGGTCGAATTAGACGGGCTTCTTAAGTACCTGCGCTTGGTACTGGGAGGATTCCGTCCTTCGGAAGGGACGTTAAACTAGGGGTCCCATGCCTGGATGCGGCATGCATAGTGGGCTTAAATTAGGCTTGAGTAGCTAGAAATGCTTCCTGCCCACTCAAAATGAATTACTGAAAAAAAAGAAAGGATTCAGCAAAAGAGCAACTTGAAAAAGGATGAACAATGGCTTTGGATTTCTCAGCATCGGATACCAGGCTCTTTTAAATACTTTTCCCACAAAGTGGCTTTATTACAAGTTTCTATCACAATCTTGAAATAATTACTATTATTCTCATAATTTTTTGGAATAATAAATCACAATGTGAAAAGCTCAATAATATATTGATAAAACTTGGTACTGTAATATATACTAAATAATAGGTACTAGAAGAAAAACGGACGCAAAAACAGACAGATTTTTCAGCACACTGAGGCCTTTCAAACTTACGTTATCATGATAAAATATGTTCAATGGGCGTAACCAAAACTTTGTAGAGATACTTCCGTCAATAGCTATGAATAGCTCCATCATCTTTCAACGGATTTTTATGGCGATGCTAGCAAACTTTAATTGAATATCTGAGGAGCAACATCATGCAAAAGTTTGGCGCCAATTTTTTGCCGTTTTGTCGCAATCTTCGGGCAAACGGGTACAGTTTTCTTGGGACACCCTGCAGATTTTAGAAATCTATACATACCTGCAATCAGAGCTAAGCATCGAAATACTTGTTGCACTGAAATCTGACTCAATGGTGACAGATTGAAATGCGTATAATGTGACATTGTAATACCACACAATAGGATTGCCATGATACCTTGAAAGATATAAGAAATAGCATTAAACAAGATTCAGGAAAATTCAAACTTGAACAGAAGTTTAGGCGATTCCTGGAGTTTTGTAAAACAGTTAATTTTCATGTAACAAACCATTTCCATGAGTTTGGACTCTTGTTTAGATATATCTATAGTTTAAACATATTTATACAGGGTACAAAATTCAATCGATATTGTTTTACAATTTGGCCCTGTCAAAATTAAAGTTCCTAATAAAATACATAAAAACAAATAAGATAAAAATTTACACCTGAATACAAAAAATATCTGTACAAAATTAAAGATTTTCGTACCCCAACTGTCTCAACCTTGATTTAAAAGAGTAGACCGAGGGAGCCTCTTTGATATTGTCGTTAAGCATGTTCCACACTTTTGTACCACGGTAAGAGNAACCATTTCCATGAGTTTGGACTCTTGTTTAGATATATCTATAGTTTAAACATATTTATACAGGGTACAAAATTCAATCGATATTGTTTTACAATTTGGCCCTGTCAAAATTAAAGTTCCTAATAAAATACATAAAAACAAATAAGATAAAAATTTACACCTGAATACAAAAAATATCTGTACAAAATTAAAGATTTTCGTACCCCAACTGTCTCAACCTTGATTTAAAAGAGTAGACCGAGGGAGCCTCTTTGATATTGTCGTTAAGCATGTTCCACACTTTTGTACCACGGTAAGAGAATGCCTTTTGGCCACTTACTGTACTCTAGATTTAGGCCCTGTTTAAATATTGTTTTTTGCCGTATTCAATTTAATAGATGCTGCAAAATATTTTCAAGTGTCAATTAAATTCGACGTAAAAACGATTTTTAAATCACCAACCGTTTTAAATTGTTAAAACGGCAGGAGTTCACCAGCTCTGTTGTATCAAACGGCAGAAAAATGACTTGATTTAAACATCGTATTTCTGCCGCGTTTAATTAATCAATTCTACGCAATGGTCCACGGTTTCTATGCGTGATCAGCCACTCCGCTTGTGCATTTTGAGAAATGGCCATTTTAACACTTCATATTTCAATCCAACACGGCAAAAATCGGTGTTTAAATCAGACTTTTAGACACGGCAGATGCTGCAATTTTCAATACAGTTCGAATTCGATACGGCAAAAAACCATGACCCATGTTACTCAAGATTTGGAACAAATCTCATAAAAAGAAAGGCTAGAATCTTCACGCAGTTTAAGCTGTTAAACAAAATACTGATACAAAAGATTGATTTTACAGACCTACACCTTAGATAAAACAAGAACTTGCACAAACCTGATAATTCTAATCCTTCTGACAAACCATATGGCATATAGGCAAATATAATCATAGTGGCTATTTCTAAAGATGGATGTCCTTTGAAGTTGATGAACTTGAAAACCTATAAACAAACAAAAGCCTGCAATGACAAGTGTTGTGAACACAAGGAAGCAATCCAGCTCTCCTGCTATAAATTTCCCTTCACTTTTGTCAAGGCAACTCAAAGAAGTCTTCATAACAGAGCTAACAAAGAATTTAAGGATTAAGATCTGGTTTCGGGAGCTCATGAACCTTATACATAGACATCAAACAAAAACATTTGGAGGAAGAAGTGACTGGGACACGCTGTCTTAACAATCAAGTGCTAGATAGGCTTTATAAAAACACCGCCTAAGGCTCGTTCAAAAAAGCAATAAAGCAACCATGGCCTTCATCTTTGTATAAGGTAAAGACTTCCAATAATAACGGGTGTCCCAAAAAGTACTCCTGTTTAAAAATCACCAACAAATTGATTATCAAACCTTTGATAAAATTTTCTTTTTGAGTTGTTTTGTCAAAGGCCAAAAATTATTCATAGATGATAAAATGTTTGCTTTTGATACAGCAAGGTAGAAAAATTGCACGTTGAAAAACCCTATTTTGAGCTACAGTTTTTAAGCAAAATATTCAATCTTGCCTAAGAGTCAACATTTTCAGATTTTTTATCGTGAATGAAGTCTCCAATGATAGTGCGCATTTCTTTCTGTCATTCATGAACAAACTAGAAGCTTTACATGCACAAAGAAATTGATCTGGCAATCATCAGTATATGTATGTATGTATAGCTAGATATGAAAAGATCGAATTAAAATAAGGTTACAAACAAACAAACATCAGTGCTTTTTGGCAGTATGATTCAAAAGCAGGTAGCCCTAAAACGAGCTAAATGTGTAAGTCTAAAACCAATTACAAGATCAGCTATATCTTGGAAAAGAATTTGGTCCTTGATCTACTTGACAAAAAAGAAATTGAAGATCGGCCGTGTAATCAAATTTTCAAGATTTTTCAAACGGGAGTACTTTTTGGGAGACCCAGTACAAGAAAAGAATCAAGCAAAATTACTTTCAAAAGCATCTCATTTTCAAATGTTTCTAAGAGATCACAGTAGAAAAATTCAAAAACTTCATACCAATGCACTGACGAGACCAAACGCTACACCAATCAAAGCTGACACGAACAACATCATACAGAACTTTGAGATGGCAGCTCCGGCAATTGTTCCGTATACGATATCACCTGCCTCCATTGTTTTAGCAGCAGCAACCAGAGTACTGTTGAAAAATTGACATGACATACATGAATAACAACTCGTATATTTTGCATTTCTCTTCAAATCAACAGTCCAATTCGGACAGCATAGGTTCCAAATCTTTAAAAAGGCTGGTGTAAAATTGAGTGACCTATTTCTTTGAACTGAATGACTTCAAAGAAACTTTTACTATTTCTCTATAATTCTACCGTTGGATTTTTCTGAAATCTTTAATATTTTCAGAGTTAGAATGTTTTTCTTCTTTTTCAAGAATTCAACAAAAAATTTCAAAAAAACTTAAAACCATCGTAATTTCTAAACCGTTTGCCGCAAAATGAAGTAATTTGGAAGAAAACCATAGTTTATGAATGCCTACAATATGGTATCAAGCAAAAGCCTGTCACTCATCTGGTTTATGATTTAGACATTTGATGACGTCACATCCTCAAATGAGCTGAAATTTAAAATAAGCTGTAATTTTGAAAAATATTCAAAATTTCTGGAAAGTCCAACGGCAGAATTATAGATAAGTATCTATAGTTTCTTTCAAGCCATTCAGTCCGAAGAAATAGGTCATTGAATTTTACACCCACCTTTTTACGCCGAGTTAAAGATTTGGAACCTATGCTAATTCGGACAAGGTTTAAAAGGAGTGTGCAATGGTATGTAGGCTCCTCTATAAATAAAACAAACACACTCTGGCACAGCATTGTTCCTTTGGCTTTCAGCTGTTCACGGCATATGTGGGACATCGATTTGAAAAGGCTATTTTTAAGATTTTTTACACCTTGCAAATGCAAGCTATTCTTTATATTGTCATTATCACCCAATCAGATGCGTGACAGACTGCCTTTAATAATAGGAACAATCTTTTTGTATGCGTGTTGTACAATGTTGCTATAATATAACTATTTAAAATAAAATAATTGTACCTTGAACAGAGATGATAAAGCACGACGTTTCGAGCTTAGCCCGTTATCAAGTCAAAAACAAGTCAAGTCAAGTTGACTTGATAACGGGCTAAGCTCGAAACGTCGTGCTTTATCATCTCTGTTCAAGGTACAATTATTTTATTTTAAATAGTTATAATATGCCTTTAATAATAAATGTATGTAGAAAATACAGGACAGAAACAATACTGAGAAACTTACAGTGTAAGCACGATTGAAACCGCGTCATTCAGAACACTTTCTCCAAAGACAATAGCATACAAATCTTGATCGACATTCATTGTTTGAAACAATGCTAATGTACATACGGGATCTGTAGCTGATATCAGCGAACCAAAAGCAAACCTGAAGGAAATGACAGAAAAAGTGACGTCAAATGGCTTGAAAGACAGCAAAACAGACACAAATTTCGGATGAAACATGGTTATACACCGTTCTCAGATCACTGCCAATTTTGCTTCTTGCTGAAAATCATCCAAACAGTATAGAATAACAACGACAGATTTTGTAAGACAATAGCACGAGTTGGTTTTGATTGACACTGCAATTCAAAGCGATTAGCGATCGCAGACAAAGGAAATTCTCCCAACCAGAAATTCAAAACAAGCAAAGCCGCAAAAGTTTCTCTGAAACCCAGGTAGATAGCTCGCTTGTTGTGCATTCCAGAAAGTGTTTTTAAGAGCAAACATGAGCATATATCGAAAGAAGAAGGATATATCTCAACATCTACCTCAGGCATTTCATTTGTTTAGTTCAAAAGCCGATTGGGAGGCGATTCTTATCTTTTTGGGTGTAATGAAAACACTTTCTGCTCGGCTTCTGAACCAAAGAAATAAAATGCCCGCGGTAGATGTGTAGATATATCCTTCTCCTTTCGATAAATGCTAATGTTTGATCTTAAAAACAATTTCTGGAATGCACAACGAGCGCGCTAGCTACCTGGGTTTCAGAGAAACTGTTTGTTTTGAATTTATGGTTGAGAGAATTTCCTTTGTCTGCAGTCACTAATCGCTTTGAATTCAGGTGTCAACGAAAGTATCTCTTGCTTTTGTCTTACAAAATCTCTCCTTGTTGTATAGAATGAAATGAAAACAATAAAGTACTTACGATTCCATGAATTGAAGCTTGAAAACCAATCCATACTGCAAGAAAAGAACACTTGATTAAGTCGTCAAATAATTCCTTTCTTTCAAATAATAAACAATCTTCAACAGCAGCATAAAAGTTTCATGTCCTTTTTCCAAAAAATCTCCTGCAGCCTTGAACAAAGGGGCCAGAAACAGTGTTTGAAATTATGCTGAAAAATGATTGCTTCTTGCAAAATTGATTGCGATAATTTATTTGCTACAGAGAGGCATATGAGAGGCATTTACCTCCTCCAGATTGAATTCTGTATAAAATGCCATAAAATGGAACAGCAGGCAAAAGGCTATAAAAAAGAAACAAGCAAAACCTTGCCAGAAATTGCCTGGGAATGGCATTCGTCTGTTCCCACAATTCATCAGCCTCTGAAAACAGTTTGATAGAACCAAAACAACTGTGTACTTCGGAACATCAGGAGGAAAGCACAGTCTTATTATAAATCGGAGGGCAAGAACGACGATGAAAAAAATCGTGTTCATGTCAATTGATACTTTTATGTGACAAATCCATTTGATAGTAAAGTGACAGTCCAGTTCGACAATCCATGCATGTAATAGAACGTTAAAGAACGCCGGTCAACCAGCATCCTTTGCGGTCGCGCATTGCTGAGCACTGCTATATACGATGTCATATGAAATTGGCTGCCGCAGTCGAAAGGCAAAATGCGACGCGCACAAAGGATGCTGGTTGACCGGCGTTCTTTAAAGGGGCTCCGTCGTCAAGCAGTAAAGAAATCCGTAAACTCGCACGTGTCACCAATTATCCATTGTTCATCCATTGTTTTCTGCAGTTTCTTTGGTGGCTTCACCCAAGCCACCAAAAAGTGACCGTTAAAAATCCACTTATATCCGAGCAGTCATAGAAGATATGAATGTTTGGTTTGTTCCTTAGTGAAGTACAATGATTAATGTCCAAACAGCAACTAAAAATATGAAAATCCCGTGTGATATCACCTTTGAAAAAACTGCAAAAATCATCGTTTTGTTTACATTTTGACGACGGAGCCCCTTTATAAGGACAGTAACAAAGGATACCAACAAAGAGAAAAAAACGTGAAAGGAGAAGGGATAAATACACAAGGGAGTAAAAGAAAGGAAATCAAAACAGGGGGAAACTACGAAGACGGTAAAGCCAGTAAACAACTGGGATTAGAACAATGCTAGAGGGGACGCATCATAGCCTGACTTAGAAATATGGTCCCCAATGACAGAACTTGGAAGAGTAACTCTGTATTAACTTACTATTCCAAGAAAATACATTGTACATCCGACAATGACTGCTGACAACAATGTACCTAATAATGCATAAGTCAGAATTGCACCAATGTTGCTGAAGAAGTCACCCTGAAAATAAATAAGGAAATTCTTCAATAATGGGCTAAGTAATGCATAACTGTTGAGTAGTTTCAAGATTGATAACGGAACAGAAAGAGCCCACATACAAGTCTTAGTCGTTACACTTTTCTAAACTATTTGCACAAGGAGCATAGCAATAATGAAATGAAAATACAATCACACAGAGAAAAGTGTCCTTCCAAACAAATTATCTTTGCCTGAATCAAATGGATTGCTGCTGAAAATCTTCTTGTAAATTTTTCTCTAATCTGCCAGTAAATATGCATGCTCTAAAGATAAATCAAGTCTTTGCAATCTTTGCTTGCCAATGTACAGTACTTTAACAACAAAATGAATACAGCATTAACTTAAAAACACCCCCAGTAATGACCCCGCTGAAACATTGCCCCGCAAAGGTAGAAGAATAACCCGCCAAGAAAATTTGTTTCCTTGCTAAGTTTGAGTTGAAACATTTTCCCCGCTGTGTTTCTGTTGGTTCCCAGTCGAAACTTTTGTTTCCCCATAAAAATTATACAAGTTTCATCATAGATAATAGCCGAAAATTTCCTTTCCCTGCCATGATATTTCTAATCCCTGTTGAAAATGTTCACTTTTCATAGTTTCCCCACTGTATCTTTAATGTCCGGCAGGGTCGTTACTGGGGGGTGTTTGAAAGATTTGAAACCAAGGAAGAAATTCAAACCTTCTGTAGAGTATATCCTGACTCAAATATGATTGGTGGAAGCAAAACAATGAAGAACGTATCTGGACGAAAGTACTGCAGGTTCTAGAAAGAAATACAATATTTTTTATATACACAATCTAAAAATGTACAATTTAACGAAAACATAGATACAAAGATGATACCATTGGGAGCATGATAGGCATGGCTCCCCTAAATGATCTTTTACAAATAACAATACAGATACTAAAGGCTATACCAAAGTTCTGTTGGTTTCTCCGTAGGGAGAACTAGCTTATCATATCACAGAGGTATAGATGACACTGCTGCTTGGATCGAAATTAAAAGTTGACAGATTTTGGTATAGTCTTTAGTAACAAAGATACATTTACCATACATTTATTGTGTTATATATAAGAAGATTGAAAAAATTAATAGAGAAGGACAAGACAGAAGATTAATTTACCTGGGTTTGTAATTGCTGGTGCTACAAGAAACACTCTGATGTATGAATGAATTTTAGCGTTGATTCCAAAAATTTTTCATTTTTGATTTTTTAGGAATACAAATGTTTTGAATACTAATGTTACAAAAAAAATGACCTATCAAATGACTGATCTGATCTGAAATATGAGATGTAGCTGGTGTGATATAATCCATTCCAAATTTCCTAGTCATTCGAGGGGCACTTCCTTTATTCTGCCAAGTTCAGTCTCTAGAAAAATTGATCACTGTTTTTCGATCTTTTAGGGCAGTCCACCGGCAAAAAATTTCAAGAAATCGTAATATATCAACACGTAGGCATCCAAAAAATCGACAAAAAATTACCAAGAACAGTATAGGATATCGACAAAAGATTAATTCAAAATTATTTGAAATTTGTTCAATGTATGATTTATCCTGGCCTTTCGAAAGTAGGAACTTTTTTCTGGCTCACCCAGAAGATTTATATATATACTTTTGTATTTGATAATAATGACACATGCACCCAACGAAACAAAGCCAAAGAAACAGTGTGCTAGGTTTTTCCCTTGTCCTATCAACTAGTATAGATCCACGCCTTTTAGCTCCCTGTACGAAAATACAAGGCCATGTAATAGCCATGTACAAGCCTCGTAGTTATGGCCAAAAAAAAAAAAAAAAAAAAAAAAAAAAAAAAAAAAAAAAAAAAAAAAAAAAAAAAAAAAAAAAAAAAAAAAAAAAAAAAAAAAAAAAAAAAAAAAAAAAAAAAAAAAAAAAAAAAAAAAAAAAAAAAAAAAAAAAAAAAAAAAAAAAAAAAAAAAAAAAAAGGTCATAACAAGGTCATAATCCCCTCTACAAGGCTAAAACTTGGCCTGTACAAGGCCCAGTTTAGCCTTGTATTTTTGTACAGGTCAGTTCAATCATTTCAATGTTACATTTGTAATGAGAACAAGGAACTAACAACAACCCAACATTCTCTGAGCAAAAGTTTGGAAATCCTGAAGCCTGCTCAAAAAAGACACGATAAGTCTGTTTTCTTAAACTTTCTACATTTTACAAAAACAAATCCCAAGGCACAAGGCACTAACACAACCCTTCCAGTCCTACATTTTAACTTCAACAGATTTTGGGACAGTGTAGATAGAGTGTTTGCAAGAATAACACAGCATGCATACCAGCAAATATTCCAAGAAATAGAATCCAGAACAAAGTTCCTGACAAATATTGGAAATAAAATATCCTTTTACCTTCCATTCAGCCACACCCTTTCCAATGGATCCAGTCACATATTTTAAGATAACTCCAATGCATGCACCTGGATTTAAATGAAAAATTAACATTTGCATTAGGATGAAAAGGAAACAAATGACTAGAGCTTCAAAATTGCATTGACTACTTTTGCAGGAAGAAACTTTCGCGGGAAGATACTTTTTCTTCACGTTTTTGGCTCAAATTCGTGAAAGTTAATTCCGCGAAATTTCCTAAAATGTGAAATTTGCGAAAGTTTATTCCGCGAAATTTCCAAAGATATAGAATCTAATATTTATTATGTTACCAAATACTGATATTCTTCTTCTTTAACAACAACCCTTTTTGAACTTTACTACAACAAGAATACTTATAGACAATTCGGAAGAGTCATTGAAGAGTTGAGAAATATTTTTTGATACATTATGAAATTTGACAAGAAATCTTGATTGCACGAACATTTTTCCGGATCATTTGCTCGCAGGCATGGAATATTTTGCAGAGGCCTGCTTAGAGAATTTTGGGTCCAAAACACACCCATACAGGCAGCAAATACCTCCAACAAGTTATGCACCCCATCCCAGGAAAAAAGCTCCTTCGTTACTTAGTGACATCTTTATTGCCATCCTTTGGACAGAGCCATTTTAAATATTAATGATATAAAAGATGTTTAAAGCAGGACTTACCAAGAACCATTATTGCAAGAGCTTCTGGTATGAAATTGATTTTCTTATTAATGAAGAATGTAATAACTAGGATGCATAGTACTGGAAATGAAAAGAATTAAAGATATATATTTATATGTAGAATGGCAGGACTTTCATACTTTATAAATGAGTGAGATCTAACCAGATAGAAGTTTTCACTGCAAGAATAGGAGTTTTAAGCCTCAACTGGCCACACCATTGTCATTGAGTACAGACTGCAAATCTCACAAAATCTTTACAGAAATCTTTTTGTTTTCTCAAAAAACCCCTGAAATCTTCTATAAGTCCTTTTGCCCTCCCAGAAATCTTACCATTTGAGGGAGCATACACTTGAATTCCAACTTTGGGATATGGCTAAAATCCACAGTCATGCTCATCTTTGATACAGTCATTGGGCACTGAGTCATTGATGCTTATGCCTCCTCATTTACCCAATTTCCAAGATGTACAACTTTGTTATTTCTCATTCTCATTTCATTGAATTCTGATCAACCGTAATGGTAACTAATGAATCAAAATTTCTGATGAGCCCTTGAAAACTTAAAATGAACCAGAGTCAGTAAAGTTATCACATTCTTATCATAAAACATCTCAAGAAAATTATACGTTGACCAATTTCAATAATCGTTGGAATTTTTCCTTAAGACATCCAGAAATCCATGAAAAACACCCAACAACATTTGATCCCAAAACATTTTGTGCCAAATTTATTTGTCCAAAACTTTTTGCATATAATGAAATATTTACTTACACAAAATGAGCAAAACAGCGAAGAATGTCATGCTTTGTTGAGCGATACTTTCTGCCACCTTATCGTCTGTGACTGTGTGGTGTTTTGTTGGGTGGATGCTTGACATTGAATATGATTGATTTGTATACCATTGGGTATGATTGGTTGGGCTCAAGATTGTGACAGCACTGTGGGTAAACATAAAAATATATATCCACAATTCAAAATTGACTGAATCATGAACCAAACAATCATGCTTGGGAATCAAACAAAAAGGTATCAAATAATCTCTTTTTGAAACTCAGGCAACATAGGTAAAGTGCTGGGGGGGGGGGAGAGGGCAATTGACTTTCAATTGTACAGGTTAAATTGTTCACCCGGCTTTAGAATTCATCCCTCAAAATGATAGCTGGCTTTACAAAATAATGGCAAAATGCATACTTCAAAAATGTAAACATTCGTAGAAAAACAATGAAATAGCACTTTTGAATAATAGCCTTCTTTTGACAAGCGTGGGTAAAGTGTGCAAGTCAAAGGGGGAAGCAACAGCCCCAGCATTTGAAATTTCTTCAAAGGTCAGCCATAGCCCCCATCTCAATAAAGTTTAGCAAAGTTTTTGCAAACATGGCCTGGGTTCAACTACCCTTTGGCTCAACAGGACAATGATCAGTGTTTTGAAAAGTGCCCTGCAAATGAAAATTGTTATAAAATGTTATAAAATCAGACAAAATAAAAAAAGTGCCCAAATGTAAATCACATTAAATTCCTTGGAGTCAAGGCCATTTCCTCTGCTGCCTTTGCAAAGTATGGCTCAATTTCTGTTCAGTGCAATTGCCCATGCACACAAAAATAATTTGAATGGATGTTTTGTTTTCGCACTTTGAAAACAAGCACAAGATCTTTTACCAAAAGATTTCCAACAACCGAACAACTTCAGAAATGCTCCTATGGGATTTGTGTCTGTGTTTAATATAAAGCCTGGTGATTGTTTGGCAAGGGCATCTTGCATTGCCAGTGGGCATAATTTGCTGTTCTGTTCTTGAAGCAAAATTTGCTGAAGTTAGGGAACTAAAATGATGGATATCGAGAAGAGGCATTCATACCTTGATAAAGATACACAACAGTAGCCAAATATAACCATGGATAAACCAAGCTTGGCATTCATCAGGAAGTTTTTCATGGTGCCAGCCATGGTTATTGTTGTGTTGCGCTCTGACTTTTCCTGCAAAAGAAAATAACCTCAATATTGGACTGATGGCTGGGTATCTGAAATAATTTTGTACACAAGAATAATAGGCATTGCATATTTACATCTATCAAAAATAGTAAACTACAACAAGCTATCTAGTTGAGTTGAGCGCCAAGGCCAAGTGTCAATTGCTGATATATAATGGCTCATAGGTTAAAATTCTTCTGTAAATTTGCATATCAGTTACTGCATAGTTACAACTAACTATAAAATAGCAGTTGTAAGGGAGCCATCAAGGTGTGCCTTTACACTGGCATTGTTGGAAACCTGTCTGTGGGGTACTAAAAACGGGCCTAAATGAAATAGGCCTAAGGTGTGTCCCTCTTTAACTCTATCTGGAGTTAAAATATATTAAATTGAAACACACACTTACCAGTTATCTATCTTCTCTCCGTTATCTTCAGACCCTGGAGATCGTCTGCCAGACGAGGAGAGAGTTCACAAGCGGGTCATCTTGACAGTCAGGGTTCTCTTCTCCTCACTTCGCCATTGCCATATTGAGCCTCCTCCTTGGTTCACATCAGTCCAGCAGCGATTTGTCTCAAACAGCGTGAAATTTGACGAAGTCTTGAAATCAGTGGGAAAATCTCGATCTCTTGCTTTTACTTCTGCTGGAAATTTTTGATGGATTGGATTAGAGGAATTATAAATCCAAATATTTTGTAAACAAATAAAACATGCCCTGATCTTGTGGAGTTTAATAGAAAATGACGTTGATTACTTTGAAAGACGGCCTTTGTCCTTTGATTGGTATCATTATCTGTCATTGTCCAAACAATAATAGCTGTCAATTTGTCCAAATGACCAGGAAGAGCGGAAACATCTTGCCATTTGTTGTGCATGTTTGTTTGTTTACAGTATTTGATAACAACAGGGTTCAAAGTAGCTCAGCTTAGGGGGACTGGGGCAAATAAAGTCAGTCTCAAATAAAAGATGTCACGCGAGATTTGCGATAACGCAAATTGCTCATGCAAAACAATACAAATGGTTTTTATTCGCGGGTATTTTCATTTAGAATAAAGTCTATTGTATTGTAGACGACGCTCCTTGTATGTCTAGATTGATAAATTGAATTAATAGAAACAATAGGAACAAAAACAATAGAAAAATAATTTCTTGTTCGAGAAGAATTCTCAAGCATTTTTCAAGAATCAGAATCTCTTCTTGAGCGCATCACAGCGGATGAGCAAGATCCTAAACTTTGCGACGTTAGATTTTGGAGGAAAAACTCAGAGAGACATGCTATTTCTTCTGTAGAAATTTTGGACACTTTGGGCCTGTAAAACAAGCATAGGAATCATTCGTCGTACATAGCCGATTGCTCGTGGCCCATGGTCGAAACCGCCAAAGCCTCATCTTCACGGACCAATCAGACGGCTAAAAAGCGAGGGAGACAAAAGAAACCCGTGAAGATTTTCCTAAATTCTACCTACCTTCATAAAACGCAACCAGGACAAAAAACTGCTTGAGATTTCCCGAATTTTTTTAAAGCAATCTACTCTCCAGATGTTTGGGAGTAAAAGTTTGGATGCCGGTTAAAATATCTCCAGGATTGGTGGAGTTATGGCCACAAACAAACCGACAAGGCACTGAACCTTGAACAATAGAGATTCTGGCCGGGAGACAATAGTAATAACAATAGTGATTGTTGTAAGAACGACCCGAAAACGCCACAATCTGTGTTTTCAATTGTTCTTGCTATTGTCTTTCGCTAAATTTTCTTTTATTGAAGATTCAATGCCCCTACGGTTTCTATGTGAATTGCAAAAGTCTACAAAGGCTTGTTCGCGCATTTCAAGTCATGTGGCAATACTCTAGGGAAGTTTCTGTATTGTACTACTTTTTACATTCATGGCAAAAGTTTGCTCGTTGCGAAGTAACTTATAAAATTCAAAAGAGGTTTTATCAAGAGGCTTTATCACCTGACTTGAAGTGGCGTAAACAGGTCTCGACAAGCCTTCGCCGATTTTGTCTATTGGAGAGGCAATAACTCTGCCAATCCTGAAGATATTTTAACCGGCATCAAAACTTTTACTCCCAAACATCTGGAGAGTAGATTGCTTTAATAAATTCCGGAAATCTCAAGCAGTTTTTTGTCCTGGTTGCATTTTATGAAGGTAGGTAAACTTTACGAAAATCTTCACGGGTTTCTTTTGTCTCCTTCGCTTTTTAGCCGTCTGATTGGTCCGTGAAAATGAGGCTTTGGCGGTTTCGACCATGGGCCACGAGCAATCGGCTATGTACGACGAATGATTCCTATGCTTGTAAAACAATACTAAACAGCAGGAAACAATGTGATTGACTTGCCCCAAGTCTATTTCGTCATCTGTAATAAGTCTATCTGAAAGTAAAATTTTTTTGATGAACCCTTTAAAATTTTTCTGACGAAATAGACTTGGGGCCAGTCTCTATTTGATTTAACGTAAATGGTATGTCATTTATATATTTCTTTTCTAAGTTATTCCGATTTTGGGGTTTTGCTTTTGCATCTTTTTTCATTCTCTCTGTCTGACCCAACTCACCGTGTGACTTTGGAGGAAGGTGTTTCTGAACTTTTACTTTTTTCAGTGCAAGATTTTGCAAAAGCGTTGCAAAAATCATATGCAAGCCAGAGTGCTTTGAGGCCTTGAGGGACAAAATTTTCATGAATGATGAGTTCTCGAAGAACTTCTTTACATCGGATTTCGTTAGCAGGAAATACCCTTTAAGTACCACTTCAAATCTTTGATATCTGATGTTTTCATAATTCAAGAACGCAAAATGTCGCATTTTATGCTACTTTGCAAGAATAAAATCTAGCAAAACAGAAATCAGAAAGGACATAACAATAACAATACTTTGGTCTCAAAATTCGTCTTTATCGGGTCGATTTTTCATATCAAAATATAATACGTTCTATGCAATAATTAAATATAATAGCTAGGATACAGACAGAGGGTATATCATTTTGACAACACTCGTAGAGTACCGTGTTTACAAATATTTATACTTGGGGGTCCATAAAAAGTACTCCTGTTTATCCCCTATGGTTTATCAAATCACCAAAATTTGATTACATGGCCGATCTTCAAATTTCTTTTTCAAGGAAGAACCAAATTATCTTTCCATCACTCTTTTCGAGAGAAATCAGAAATGGTCTACCCTTCGTCACACATAATTTTACGTTCAATCAATTACAATCAGAAATTACCTTTTCAATAAATAAATAAATGCTGACGGTGATATTCGGGCATTGATTAGGGGTTTTACAAATAGGATAACCATAGGATAATGACTAAATGCTTTCACAAAGAAGACATCCGTCTGTAGATATCTTCTTGCCATGGAGAGGTTGAGCTCCTTCATTCTCGTATTGATTACATTCTTTTGAACATCATCCTCGCAGCATAGGTTCCAAATCTTTAAAAAGGCTGGTGTAGAATTGAGTGACCTATTTCTTTGAACTGAATGACTTCAAAGAAACTTTAGCTATTTCTCTATAATTCTACTGTTGGACTTTTCTGAAATCTTCAATGTTTTCAGAATTAGAATGTTTTTCTTCTTCTTCAAGAATTCAAGAAAAATTTCCAAAAAACTTAAAACCATCGTAATTTCTAAACTGTTTGACACAACATGAAGTAATTTCAAAGAAAACCATAGTTTATGAATGCCTACAATATGGTATCTAGCAAAAGTCTCTCACTCATCTGGTTTATGATTTAGAAATTTGATGACGTCACATCCTCAAATGAGTTGAAATGTAAGATACGCGGTATTAATTTCGAAAAAGATTCCAAATTTCTGGAAAGTCCAACGGTAGAATTAAAGATAAGTATCTAAAGTTTCTTTCAAGCCATTCAATCAGGAGAAATAGGTCATTGAATTTTACACCCACCTTTTTACACTGAGTTAAAGATTTGGAACCTATGCTCATCCTCATTAAATTCTCAATTAAGTGT
The DNA here is from genome assembly GCA_004194395.1 of Aurelia aurita complex sp. Pacific. Classification (NCBI taxonomy): domain Eukaryota; kingdom Metazoa; phylum Cnidaria; class Scyphozoa; order Semaeostomeae; family Ulmaridae; genus Aurelia; species Aurelia aurita complex sp. Pacific. The sequence goes on from REGL01000325.1 coordinate 23,625, forward strand.
TACCAACCAGCTGTACTGATATCAAATATGCTATAAACACTTCAGACAAATACACAATACAAAAGTTACAATACAGGCATAAAAATACTGAATAAATTTATGTGCATATATATGCGTATGAAAATATATTGCGGACTCGTTAATCGCGAAAATTTACAACAATTCTAAATGGACGTACAATCACCATTAAAGTCTGCCAAAAAATATTTTGAGCGATGTCAATATACATTACATCTGGTTGTACCAGACGCAAAACTTACGAAAATATTGTTTTGTACTTTTGTTTCCTTGCTTGAAAAACAAAGCCATTTTGCTACTGATTTCCACTGGACTCGCTTCAAGTCCCAATTTTTCTTGACTAGGATTTTGACAACAAAGAAATCTTTTAAAATCGCTGGAAACATTTTCTTGACAGAATTTAAGCTTACATTATATTACAAATTTTGAATTACATTGATGTTCAATTCCAAATGTTGGTCCAAGACAGCAAGCAATGCCACGTTGCCGAAATTCATCGAGTGGATCTTTCTGTGGTATTTTGCACAAAGACACAAAGATAAGCTGCAGTCGACCCAGTTCGATGCTGATTAGTTTTGTTCCTGTTGTTACTCTAGCAATTAAACAACTAATCTTTTCCACATAAGTCATTTCATTTATATAGAAACATTTCATTGAATGAATAAATACAAGTTTGCTATCAAGGACCTATTTAAGCATTATTAGCACGATACAAACCAGCGTTCGTGCTATATGTAAACAAATGTAAGAAACTCTTACTGGTATTTCATTCCAGTAATCTACTGAATTTCCTTCTCTACCTTTTCACCCTGCAAAGTATCTCGTGGGTGCAACTATCTTTCCATGGGTTCCCTGCAGTTCTGGCCCGCTGAATTGGACGGTATGCTTCAGCCATGCGGACATCATATGAATATCATATATCTTTAAACATTCTCATTTATTTCCAGTCACGTTTTGTAACTTTCTTGCGTACTAAAATGTAATAAAAGTGAAAAAACCTATGAAAAGCGATCTTGTTCTTGTGTATATGTGATAGCTATTCTTGCCTTCTTACATCTTATATTATGCAACCATAAAATTTTTATAAACTTGAATTGAACTATGTTTGCAGTGTTCGTAAGAAGACGAGAAAAATCACCAAAATACTTCAACATTTTGGCTTTTAACTAGAATTAAGATCATTCCAATCCATGAAGTACTTGTGGTGCTATGAATTTTCAAAGTGGTAACTTTTTTCTGGCTCACCCGGTATGGAAAAACCTTGTCCTGGAGCAGTGTGAGCACTCTTGCACTGCAACAACTTTGTGACGGATCAAAACTGTACCGGTACACAGCATAGGTTCCAAATCTTTATCTCGGCGTAAAAAGGTGGGTGTAAAATTCAATGACCTATTTCTTCTGATTGAATGGCTTGAAAGAAACTTTAGATACTTATCTATAATTCTACCGTTGGACTTTTCAGAAATTTTGAAAATGTTTGGAAATTACGGCGTATCTTACATTTCAACTCATTTGAGGATCTGACGCCATCAAATTTCTAAATCATAAACCAGATGAGTGACAGACTTTTGCTTGATACCATATTATAGGCATTCATAAACTATAGTTTTCTTCGAAATTTTTTCATGCTACGTCAAACAGTTTAGAAACTACGATGGTTTTAAGTTTTTTTGAAAATTTTTCTTGAATTCTTGAAAAAGAAGAAAAACACTCAAATTCTGAAAATATTGAAGATTTCAGAAAATTCCAACGGTAGAATTATAGAGAATTAGCTAAGTTTCTTTGAAGTCATTCAGTTCAAAGAAATAGGTCACTCAATTTTATACCAGCCTTTTAAAA
>REGL01000325.1:37287-53257 GCA_004194395.1 Aurelia aurita complex sp. Pacific
TTCAGGCTAAAGCCGTGATAGATTACTGTTTCGTGACGGAATTTTTGGAAGGGGCCTTCTTCAGAAAATCTGTCATATCCACGGGAAGAAATGGCCGATTAAGGCCGAGTAAATTACTAAACCTAACTGAACATATTGGCAATAAAAGAAGACAGTTTTGAATATCATTGCTTTGACATTTATCATTATGACATTTGACATACAGTGGCCTATTCTTTAATTTGACCCACCCAATAAGACCTCGAGCATCTATTTCAAAGAAGATAACAAGATCAGAAAATCTTGTCAGTTTTCACATCCAGAATAAAGGGGCTCAGTCGTCAAACAGTAAACAAATCCGTACACTTGCACGTGTCGGGGATTATCCATTGTTCATCCATTGTTCTCTGCAGTTTGTTTGGTGGCTTCACCCAAGCCACAAAAAAGTGACCGTTAAAAATCCACTTATATCCGAGAAACCCTAGAAGATATGAATGTTTGGTTTGTTCCTTAGTGAAGTACAAGGATTAATGCCCAAACAGCAACTTTCATTTTGAAAAAAATACGAAAATCCTTTGTGATATCACCTTTCAAAAAACTGCAAAAATCATCGTTTTGTTTACATTTTGACGACGGAGCCCCTTTAATTCAGATAAAACTTACGGGCTATAGGTAAGAGGTAATCCACATCTTGGTCGGTGCTTGCTGTAAAATCTATTTTCCACATCAATTTTTGTCTCGCCAATAAAATCATCCATCGACATCAAATCCCAATCTTTTATTTGTATCGTCAACAGATTATCGAATGGCAGTTCTGCTTCGAATTCGAACATTCTAGAAAAAGAATGATGATAATGATATAAAACACTTGCAGGAAGAAGGTAGAGTCATTATTTGAATCTCTCGTTTCCCTGTGGTCTTTGGCTTGATGATGTCACTTTGGTAAACAGAGAACAAGAGAACATTGCTCTTATAAAACCAATAGACCGTTTAGCTATTTTGAAAAGAATCAGAATCGAACGATATTTTGCTACATTTTGTAGAATTTTTGAATGTGCACAATAGTGATAGAAGCTCTAACGGCACTCGATCAAACCCCGCTTATAAAAATGCATAAATATAACGCTCGATCCAGGCGCTTTTGTAGAATAGCTAAAATGTCTATTTAGGCCACTTACGCATGAAAGGTTTCGTGCCAAATGGGATTCTTGCTGCATTTCGTTTCTACGATGTGCTCGCTGAGAATGGACCTTAGCAAGAAGCACGGTTATAATGATATCAAAACAATTGCTGGAAGAAGTAAGACTCATCGAACACTTGCAAGAAGAAGGTAGACTCATTACCTGAACCTCTCGTTTCCCAGTGCCATTTGACTTTAATAACACCGCATTGGTCAACAGAGACTCATAATATTACTCTCAAAAACTTAACCTCATTTAGGCCTTCACACGCAAGAACTTGTGGTGGCAGTCAGCTCGTAAAATTCAACGAATTCCATTGTGATCAATGTGATTCAAGCCTCAATCAACAATGTGAACTGTACTCTGTATAAGTAGGCTAAGTTTTCGTCGTTAACTATGTGCCGAATGGGTTTTCACTGCATCTCGTTTCTGTGAGGCTATAGCTGAGAATAGGCCTAAGCAGGGTAATCTCTTTCACTGTGTCATTGAGTCCCTGTTGGGCAACGTTTACCACAGAGATACAATGGACTCAGGTAATTAGTCTTGGAAGAAGGCAGTTTCTAGATATAAATAAATGATTTCCCTAGAAAGTGAAAGATATTTTTTGAGCACACAGGAATTCATAGAGACGTTAGAGAAAGAATTTCGCCAGAATTGAAAGAGATTTTGGAGACTGATTAACCTCCATCCTTTTAATTCCCTTCATGGACAAACAAGCTGGGGGTATTTTTGGTGCCCCTAATGGGCCAATTAAGAGACCTTTCTACCGACAAGAAAACGAGTTTCAAAAGAACTACATTGATAAAAAATCAAATTCGATCTTAATAGACGAATACGCAAATGATAGTGGCGAGAAACATTTTACCACGATGCATTGCGTTCTAGTTATGAATATTTAACAATTCAATAGGTATTCAATAAAACAATACAATAAAGCGTTCCTCGCCCCTTCTTCCCATCATTAAATCGTGTATTGCTTAAACTATACTGACGATTGACAGGAATGAACCACTCGATGTAAAAAGTCTACTACAGAAGCTTACACTCATGAAATACTTAGCACCCCTAACTCACCTCCCAAACTCTGGATTCAGCTGCCTAGTAATAAGATTCTTTTTATCATTGATCTTGTGTTTGCCAAGAGTCACTATCAAGTACGGATCAGCCTAGAAAATAATAAATGATAGAGATAAAAAGCCCAAGAAGAACAGATAGATATTTTTCAAAGGAAACAACTAAGGCGAATAATAAAGATAAGATGGCCCAGAATCATCTCAAATCAGAAACTTTATGATATAGTTAAAGTAGAAAAGTGGAGCAAAGGAATTAAGAGGAGAAGATTAAGTTGGCTAGGACATTTGCTCAGACTGCCAGAGGAAACACCAGCCAAACAAGCCCTAAATGAAGCACTAAGACCTATGAAAAAACCCGAAGGCAAACCAAAACTCACTTGGTTAGGCCTCATCGATAAAGATCTGGGAGGCCAAGTAGAGCTTTTACCGTATATGCTTAAACCACAAAGCTTACCTTTCCATTTGGATCAGCGGGTTTCAGATTGCATGCCTGTAAAAAAGAGATTATAATTATGTTACACTCGCAATATTTCATTTGCCACAGCTAAAACGTAGAATTATTTTCTAATTGGCTACTTCATGACACATGCACATTAACTGTGAACCTTGGCTTTTGAAAACTGAACATTTTTATTCCTTTTGACAAAATGACTCAATTTGATCATTCAGCAACATATACTGAGGAGACCTCACCATAAATGAATGGGCTTTCTATTTGAGGAGTCTCAAAAGTTCATGTTACGGGAAAACAACCAAAACTACATTGTGCGGTTAATCTTCAAATTTTGTTCCCGTGTGACTTTCACATGGACGAAATTAAGCCTCATAGTACTGAATACTCTTTCAACAGCTACACTTTCCCGGCTGAAAGTTATGATATCTAGAATCAAGTCATTATACCACCAACAGATTAACAAATCATGCTTTCGTCCTGGGGGGGGGGTACATTACTTGTGGACCGACGGGGGTCGGCCGCCCGGTTTTAAGAAAGCTACCCTCTTCTAATTACCGAAACTTGACTTGGTTTGGTACCCACTTTTATGATGTATTTTGGCCGAAAACTGCCCGTTTTTAACCATTTTTTACGAATTTCAGCCAAACCCCACGAAAATCTGGAAAATCTGCCGAAAAAGGACCCTCGTTTAGAGAATTTTAGGCGAAAAAACCCACCCATATGGGCGGCACATACCCGTACCTTGGACATGTTATGTACCCCCCTCCCGGGGCTTTCGTCATTTAGCTAGCAACAAAGAAGGCGACTCACCCTTATACAATACACTCGTACCAATACTTTGACAGGTTCATATTTAGGAAGTTTATGATCCTTGAAAGTTGTTTTGAATTCTTTCGGTTCCTGATACACTGTTGGCAGATTTTCAAATTTCCATACTCGAATGCAACCCTATGAGAAAGACAGGTGTAAGATAAATTCCTCTCATCGTATCTGGAACCTTTAGGAGATGCTTTCGTATTTAGAGAATGAATGGCTAGTAGAGAATTAGGCTGTGCTGAAATTTTAACAGACTGGACTATTTTTGGCTCCATGTTCATACCCACAGAGGCAGCAGGCATCGTTAAATAAACAAGGCAGGGGGCCGGGGGTGGCAACGCCCCGCAACGTTGAGAACATATACAAAAATCAGCTACATTCTGGCGAAAAACCGCTAGAAGTTGAGCGAAGAGTTCGTAAACAATAAATTTTTTTCGCGCATTTTTCGGGCACTCACCTCCAAATTTTACTTGCTACCCGCTTGTGGCTAAGTCATATGGTTAAATTCTCCAGCAACGTTTTGAGCTATTTTTAAACTGAACAAAAACAACAAATGATTATAGGACTTCAGATCTAAACAGAGGCCTGACAAAGAGAGAAAACTTCGGTGCACTTTCCTTCTCGCTGTCTCCATGACGGTACAGGCGTTTACAAATTTTCATAAATTAGCACTGTCTACTTGAGAAATACTTATGACAACGTAAAAAAGTCATATAACAGAGCTTGTAACAGAAAGCAACGAATACGTCATTGCTAAGATCCCCTGTAAGTAGCAAGAGACTAAGAAAGGATGCCTGTGGGATTTCAGTACAAAAGAGACGTGTAACTTTATTCATTATACCTTGAATTTCCCACTGAATCGTTTACAGTCTTCTTCATCTTCATTCCCAGATTGCTTTCCTTTCGATAATGGAAACGTTTCAACTGAATCATTGAAACCATCAAACTTGTTTTCCTTCTCCAGTTCATATGGATATACCTAAGAAGGGAAGCGAAATTTAGTTTATAAATCATAAAACAATAGATGGGAAGCGAGGTCATTCAAATAGTCTTCCAGTTCAAGAACACATTTGGAGTTGTAGTTTAAAATCTACACAAAGAGCCAGAAACTTGTCGCTGCTTCAAAGATTGCAATTTGACTCGAAGATTTTGGTACGGACTCAAATTATCAGTATCTAAAACCTGGTTTCATAGAAGCATATAAGAATGCTTTCAGTAATTGGAGCTGCAGTCATTTAACTATATTAACAGCTAGTTTAGCTTATGTCATCTTTCGCGCTTTGAGTCGCAGTTTGAGCGTATGTAGGGCTGCTTTCTGATGCGTTATTGACGCACAAAAACACAAATAAAGATAGCGGATTTTAGCATCGATATCTCCTGCGGCAAACCCCCTACTGAACCAGTTATTTGCATTCTGTAAAACGTTTGCCACTTTTCTATCGTCCTTTCTTCTGGTGTTCGTTAACAGTAGGGTAACGTAGTGTTGCCAATAACGGATCAAAAGGGATCGAAATAACAAGGACAGATTTTGTAACACAACAGCATGAGTTGCTTTGTTGACACCTGAATTCAAAGCGATTAGCGATTGCCGACAAAGGAATTCCCTCAACCAGTAATTCAAAACAAACAAAGCCGCAAAAATGTTCTTAAAACCCAGGTAGCTAGTGCACTCATTGTGCATTCCAGAAATTATTTTTAAGAGATCTACACATCTATCTCGGGCATTTTATTTCATTGGTTCAGAAGCTGAGCAGTAACTGTTTTAATCACACCCAGCAGAATAAGAAAATTGAATCGCCTCCCAATCGGCTTTTGAACCAAACAAATTAAGTGCCCGAGGCAGATGTGTAGGTATATCTTTCCTCTTTCGAGCTATGTCCATGTTTGCTCTTAAAAACAATTTCTGGCATGCAACGAGCGAGCTAGCTACCTGGGTTTCAGAGAAATTTTGGTAGCCTACGCGTAGACCCATTATCCCAAAGGAGGAAATTCCTCCTCCTTTGGGATAATGGGTCTACGCGTAGGCTAAACTTTGGCGGCTTTGCTTGTTTTGAATTACTGGTTGAGAGAATTTCCTTTGTCTGCAGTCGCTAATCACTTTAAATTGCGTTGTCAATCAAAAGCAACTCATGCTTTTGTCTTACAAAATCTGTCCTTGTTGATCGAAACATAACGTGATTTATTCAAATAATCACAAATAATCTATCATCAGTTACCTTGATTCTGGCAACAGAAGCATCATCTTTGGTTTTGCCACCCGCTTCGCAATCCGTTTTTGCTTCGCTGTCCGTGGAATCACGTAGAGTCACGTGTAATCGCGTCCACCAATCAATGACTTCCTCTCTTTGCTTCTTTACCTTCATTTTCTGTGAAAAGATTACCAACTCAAATTTAATCAAGTTCCGTTAAGGTATTTAGACTAATTTTACAACCTGGGTTTCTTGTTTTCCTGTGTGGAGTATTAGACCTTTCAGCTATTCTTAAAAGAATCAGAATCGAACAATATTTTGCTCATTTTGTAGAATTTTCGAATGTGCACAATAGTGATATAAGCTCTAACACCACTCGATCGAGCCTCGGTATAAAAATGTATGAGAAGAACGCTCAATCCAGGCTCTTTTGTAGAATAGCTAAAAGGTCTATTCTATTCAAAGTAGACCTTTTAACTTGCTACAAAAAATCAATCTGGTGAGGCTTGAGAAGGAAAATGAAAGCACGACCCCCGTTCTCAATAGAAACACTGCTAGCTGTGACGTGAAGTTTCTTCGGATTTCGGAAAACTTTTCAGAGACTTAATCATCGATAACTGTGATCAAATTGAGTTACAAAAATTTCATGTTATACACAGGCAAGATTTATTGTTCATAGGCAGCAGAACAGTACACGTTTGTTTTCCTTCTCAAACTTCTGTACGCTCGATCGAAATACGTCTATACCGTAAAGCTCTACTAAGCCCCCTCTCTATTATTGAGCTAAATAAGTTTGCATGTTGATTTTGATGTATTTTGAGAAAAAAATTTGTCAAAGTCATGTATTTAACTCGAAACATTGTATGTTTAAACCGCAAAATGTGGTGCAAAAGGACTGAAAAGTGTCCGAAATTAAACAAGCCCCCGGGGGCTTAATAGAGCTTTTACGGTAAATACGGAAACGAAGGAATCAAATTCTGTTTATTATTTTGAATGCTCTATCAATTTATCGAAATTCTCCGGAAGGTTTTATTCCACTTAAGCACTGTCATCGAGGGAGGACCCAGAACTTCGTGAAGAAGAAAGTTCTTTATTAAAGATCAAGCGCTTACACTGTCCTGAGCGAACAATGCAGCAAACACCCTTATATAAGAACCTAGCGGATTAAGAAAACGCAGGCTGAGATTGCCAAATTAAACCCCCATTTTATCTGAACCAATCCATTGTGTTCATTGTGCAGGGTGCGCCAAAATAAACTATGCACTTTTGGCAGGCCACGATAAATCGTACACTGGACCGATTTTGAAGATTTATGATTCAATCTTTAGCAGAAAGCCCGAATTAGATTCTGGGAATTTTCGCAAATTTTTTGTTTTCAGTTTTAAAGCTAGAAGCGAGTTTCTTCAAATTTTACTTTTCGAAAACACTGAAAACGATAAAAAAACGTTGATCAAATTTTCTAAAGACTCGACATGAATGGACAAAGAGAACACGTTTTCGGGGTGACGTGGGCATTTAGAAATTGATCAATGTAAACTTCTGCACGAGTTCTTGAACGCATTGAATGCGGGTCTTTGCTGTATTACTCAAGTTTAGTACTATATTGATCAATGTAAACATACCATTTTTGCTTTGGGATCAGCTAAAGCAGGGACTTCTGTTGCAACTGAGGCTGTGCTCATTTGTGTTGCCAAAGTACCATTGATTTCTGCAACGCTTTGAAAACGCTTTACTGAAATAAAGAGAGTTAGAAACTTGACTTTAAAAGGGCATCAAAAAAGAAACGCTGCAATAAATGTCCGAAGAAACGAAGATTTGTTTCCATAACACAACACTTCAGTTCAATTTTATTCGTATAAAATCGCACCGAGAGTTGATCAGCACGGTTAGCAGATACCTAGATGTGCATTAGACAATAGGGTGCCCAAAAAATGTTCCCTGTATGTGTGCTTGCTGTGGAGGAGCAATAACTTAAATAGTCCCAGTTTTTTACACTGTTGTATAGGATAGGTTTTAACTTAGAGTTTGAGACAAATGGTTGCTGATTATAGAGTTGTCTGTCTGTAAAACAGCACTGTTAACCGTTTTACAAATGTAGAAAAAATAAATACAGTGCTGGAAATACAGTCCTTTCAAAATTTACTTGATCTGTACATTGGTGGAGAAGAAATGGAGTGCTAATTTTGAAGCAACCATATATTTTGCTTTTCCAGTGCAATAGATCAGTAACTACTGGTCAGATTGACTCAAACAAGGTCTCCAACTCTAAGTTGAAGCCTGTCCCATACAACTGTGTTGAAACGGAACAACTGAGGTAACAACTCCTCCACAGCTCCTGCACAGCTCCTGCACAGCTCCTCCGCAACAGCTCCTCTGCAAACACAAACCGGACACTCTGTAGCTGCATTTTAAGAAGAACTGGCTTTGTTTACATTTTTTTCAAAACAGTCGATCTGGAGTTGGCGCGTCAAGTTTCAAAACAACTGCTAAGTATGCAGGTTTTGGTTTCAGAGAGATTAAAAATTCAAGCTGTATTGCTTTTCTCGGCAATGAATATGGTCAATTATAGAAAACCACTTCATCTCACTTAGATTGACCCCTATACCTTGAGAATGAAGGAAGAAGGGAATCTTCTCGGCAGAAAAAATAGATAAGCTGTTGGTAATCCCAAAGTCTCTCCGAGATTTTCATAAACTATATGCAAAAATAAACAAAACTTACGATACATATTCTCCGTCTCCACATATTTTTGATAGCTTTCTTTCTCTTGGACATACTTCTGCAGCGAATTGATGACGTACGACCCAGCTATGACATGTCGGCCGAACGCACGACAGTCAGTCACACGAATCGTGATGGGTGGTGTGTATCGTTCCTTCTCGGGTAAGTCCTGGAAGCAGACAATAAATAAAATAGCATAAATAGAATAAATTAGCATAAATATCCATTCAGTGCATTTTGTCGTGCGTGTGACAATTTGCGATCAATTTGCAGTCTGGGAATGCGTACTTTGAGTTATTTGGCAGATTTTCAAATAAAATTTGCTGCCATCCCGTTAAAAATCCGTTGAAAAATGATGGAGCTATGACCTTCAGAGGACCAAATTTGCCTGATGACTGAAACCAGCGGTCGGCCATTTTGTCTTACTATTTTGCAGTGATAAGTATCTTCACGTGAGGTAAGAAATAATTTCTGTGAGGTCAGAAATAGTGGAACTCTCTGAAGATTATCGGAATTTTTACGAGAGCTATGACATTGGAGACTGCTGTTTCATTTTCAATCCATGATGCCATTTATCGCTGCAAAATAGTAAGACAAAATGGCCGACCGCTGGTTTCAGTGATCTGGCAAATTTGGTCTCCTGAAGGTCATAGCTCCATCATTTTTCAACGGGTTTTCATGAGAATGGTATCAAGCACCATCATGCAAAAGTTTGGCGAGAATCTTTTGCCGTTTTGTCGCAATCTTCAGACAAATGGGACACAATTTTTTTTTGGGACACACTGCAGATCATTAACCTTTACATGAACTCTTGTGCATTTTCACTGCACCCTAAATTCAAGAAAACATATGAGATAAAATCTTAAAGAGTAAACAAGAGCAGATTTTGTAATACAATAGCAACAGTTGCGTTTGATTGACACCTCAATTCAAAGCGATTAGCGGCTGCAGACAAAGGAAATTCTCTCAACCAATAATTCAAAACAAACAAAGCCGCAAAAGTTTCCCCAAAACTGGTAGGGCAAACTCTCGCCTTGTGCAAGCGAAAGATGGTTTTTAAGGGAAGTTATGTGCTTATAGCGAAAGAAGAAGGGTACATCTAAAGTTCTGTCGCTTAGATTATATTTATTTGATTCAGGAGCGGAGCAGAAGGCATTGTAATTCTCGCGTCTGTAGGGCTTAAAATGAAACGATTACAAAACAGCTCCTAAATCAAATAAACATAATCTAAGCGACAGAACTTTAGATTTACCCTTCTTCTTTCGCTATAAGCACATAACTTCCCTTAAAAACCATCTTTCGCTTGCACAAGGCGAGAGTTTGCCCTACCAGTTTTGGGGAAACTTTTGCGGCTTTGTTTGTTTTGAATTATTGGTTGAGAGAATTTCCTTTGTCTGCAGCCGCTAATCGCTTTGAATTGAGGTGTCAATCAAACGCAACTGTTGCTATTGTATTACAAAATCTGCTCTTGTTTACTCTTTAAGATTTTATCTCATATGTTTTCTTGAATTTAGGGTGCAGTGAAAATGCACAAGAGTTCATGTAAAGGTTAATGATCTGCAGTGTGTCCCAAAAAAAAATTGTGTCCCATTTGTCTGAAGATTGCGACAAAACGGCAAAAGATTCTCGCCAAACTTTTGCATGATGGTNCTTAACACATTCATATATCCAATGCTGCTTTACAATTACGATATCTGGACATTAACCAAGAAATTCTCGATATCTTCCAAGTCTCGATATCTTCCAAAGAAAATTTCTACGTACCGGGTGTCTCAAAAAAAATTACTCCTGTTTGAAAAATCACCAAAATTTGATTACACAGCCGATCTTCGATTTTCTTTTTCTTTCAAGTAGATCAAGGACCAAATTATTATCCAATATATAGTTATTCTTATGATTGGCTTCAAAATTAGTAGCGAATTTAGCTCTTTTTAGCGCTACCTGGTTTTGAATCATACTGCAAAAAAGCATTGATGATTGCCAGATCAATGTCTCTGTGCATGTAAAGCTTCTAGTTTGGTTATGAATTACAGAAAGAAATGCGCACTGTCATTGGAGATTTCAATAGTGATAAAATATCTGAAAATAATGACTCTTACGCAAGATTGAGTAGTTTGCTTCAAAACTATAGTTCAAAATAAGGTTTTTCAATGTATAATTTCTGTACCTTGTTGTATGAAAATCAAACATTTTATCATCTATAAATATTTTTGGGTCCTTGACAAAATAAGTTAAAAAGAACACCTCATCAAAAGTTTGAGAACTGATTTTTGGTGATTTTTAAACTGGAGTACTTTTTGGGGACACCCGTAATAAATCAATATGGAGATCTTTTGAGACAGTGGTCCCAGTGGTACGGAGTATTGAAAACTACAGAGTACATACAGTAGAAACCCGCATATAAGAACCTTACATTTTGAAATCACCCTGTTTAGGTTCTTATGCATATGATACTATTCTTGAAATCAGGATGCAAGGTCCTTAAATAGGTTCTTATCAAAAGCATTAATTACCGATCTTCGGGAATTTAGGCCAAATATAAGAACAAGGTTTTCACATACTCACTACCATGACAACATTACATAAAGGACATCCTTATCTACCTGGCCGTATTTGTATCAAATCCATTCATACAAGAAATTGTTTACATATGATTTGTATCACCTTAAGTATCTGGCTAAATTTCTTAAAACATTTTATCGCATATTAGCAACCAGTAGTTAACATTTAACTTTTTTAAGACAAGAACCTTCCTTGAATTTCAGGATGAATAGGTTCTTCTGTAATGGGTTGAAACTAGAACATTTTAGGCCTTAGGTTCTTAAAAATGGGTGGTTCTTATATGCGGGTTTTTACTGTACACCACACTGGGGGAATCTAATGTATTAAAATGTAAACAATCCAAGGTTAATTCAAAAACTTCTTTCACCTGTAGGAGCTCAAAAGCAGCCAAGAGATCGCCAGCCTTTTCTTCTCCACGACAAATTGGAAACCATTGTAAATTGGGCGGAAAGAACGGTGCATCATACGGCTGGCCTGCTAGTTTTACTACAGGCATCGCCAATGATCGTCCAATGAATTCTGTATCACCCTGTTGGAGAAGATAGAAAACTTAAAATCTCACTTCCGTTGTACCGAAGAAAGTTCTAAAACTACAAAACTACAGTGTATCCCAAAAGAATTATGCCCCATTTGTGTGACTTCTGTGGAGGAGCTGTAGCTCGGACTTTACACAGTTGCATAGGTCAAACTTCAACTTAGGGTTTGAGACTTTGTTCGAGTTGACCTGACAAGTGGTTGCTAATTTATGGCAGAAGACAGGCAAAATAAGTGGTTGCTTAAAAAAAAGTTACCTAAAAAATGGCACAACCCCGTACCATGGAGTACTTAAGTAACCCCCCTGGACTTCTATTGTTTTCCAGCAATAATATCAAAATCAGGGAATATTTTAAAGAGAGGTTCCTAGCGTCATATTCAAATTTCCTCTACATTCTTACAAGGGCTGACAGTGTTGTCTTCCAGAAAGACAACACTATTAACCTTTTAAAAATGCAGAAAATGTTTAGATAACGCGCTAGAACCCATTCTTTGAAAATTTTAGTTAATTATGACATTGCTGGAGAACAACAGAAATGCTGTTTTTGAAGCAACCGCTATTTTGCCTTCCGTCTGCCATAAATATATCGTAAAGCCTCATATTACTTACATTAGGATCTTTGTCATAAAGTTCGATGACAACCATAGGTGGATTACAACAAAATTCTTCAGCATTTCCCCATAATGTGATATTCTTGAATTTCATCATCTGATCCCAAGTTGGGCTTCTCGTTTGTAATATTACTCTTGTTTCTTTTACTTTGTTACAATAGATCACTCGAGCCAAGGCATCTGTAAAATGAAAACAATACGTTTGTTTACCGTCAACATCTATTACTGGGAGTGAATGAAATACCTATTTTCCATGACATAAAATTCACCCGGGGAGGGGCAGTACACATATTTTGGGCACGGGGACGTGCCATCAGGAAAGGTATCGATTTTCGCGATTTTGGAAAAAAGAACGGTATCGATTTTCGCGATTTGGTATAAGTATAAGGTCGGATATATATTTTCGGAAATTGGTATAAGGTCAGGGGTACTTTTTCGGAAAATTGGTATAAGGTCGGGTATATTTTTTCGGAAAATTGGTATAACGAACGGGTATGTTTTTGAAGCTTCGATGGCACGTTCCCGACCAAAACCTGGTCAAGTACNTCTCCGTTTGAAAAATACTGCTCCCTAAATATCAAAGCAACAACATTGAAAGCTCTCCTGTTTCATTGCCAATATGTTCAATTACTTTCAGTAATTTACCCGGCTTCAATCGGTCAATCCTTCCGGTTGATATGGGAAATTTTTGCAGAAAACCCCTTTCAGAAACCTGCAAACCTGCAAACCTGCAAACCTGCAAAAATGAGTGAAAACGGCGAGCAAAATGTCCTTTGTTTTTCCTTCATAGCAATAATGACACTTGCATGTGCTCGTGTATTTTGTCCTATTGGGAGGAACAAGGGCAGATTTTGTAATACAATAGCATGAGTTGCTTTTGTTGACACCTCGATTCAAAGCGATTAGCTATTGCAGACAAAGGAAATTCTCTCAACCAGTAATTCAAAACAAACAAAGCCGCATAAGTTTCTTTAAAACCCAGGTAGCTAGCTCGCTTGTTGTGCATTCCAGAAATTGGTTTTAAGGGCAAACATGAACATAGATCGAGAGAAGAAGGATGCATCTACACATCTGCCACGGGCATTTTATTTGTTTGGTTCACAAGCCGTTTAGGAGGCGTCTTATTTTTTTGGTGTTATCAAAACATTTACTGCTCAGCTTCTGGACCAAAGAAATAAAATGCCCGCGGCAGATGTGTAGATATATCCTTCTTCTTTCGATCTAAATTTCTGGAATGCACAACGAGCGCGCTAGCTACCTGGGTTTCCGAGAAACTTTTGCGGATTCGTTTGTTTTGAATTACTGGTTGAGAGAATTTCTTTTGTCTGTGATCGATAATCGCTTTGAATTGAGGTGTGAACAAAAGCAACTCATGCTATTGAATTACAAAATCTGCCCTTGTTATTGGGAGGATGGAATCCCCCTGAATGAGTTATTCATACTAGGAAAAGGGGGAGACTTGTTCATCCTCCCAAAAGGAAAGCAAGCGCTAACGTGTGCAGAAGTCATTGCCGTAAGACCCGTGCAAGACAGAAGTGTTAGGAACAAATTGTTCGTGATTTTGGGCACGTTTTGAAATTTCTCGTTTCAAGTTTACTGAAGGTGCTTTTTCGAGAAAAGCCGTTATCGTTTCAGAACGGAGCGGCCGATTTCAGTCAGATAAATTTTTTTAAAGTAGATTTGAACATGTCTAACATTAAATTATATATTTGCCGATATCATTGTCTTGATATCCAGGGAGCCGTGGACTTTCAAACGGGGATTCTTTTTACTGACTCACCCGGTAGATTCTAGATGCTTTGCAATTATTTAGTGACAGCTATTCATTACATGATAAATCAAGTTTTGCTATGACATATGCAAACGTTTGAAAAACTGGGACAACAAGGCCAAATCAACAACACTTTCTCGTGATTCAACAGTGTGCTTCAAAATAAGACAGCTTTTAATAGCACCAAGTTTCATAGTGCAGAGCTCCAGTTAAAACAACTCGTTTTAAAATGTTGTAATTCTCTCCAAAATGGAATGCGATTTAGACAGCAGAAGATAAAAACTTCTATTTACCTGATAATCCAGTGTCGTCACTTGCAAATAGGCTCCTTGCTTGGTAAATGTGTGCACGCAATATAAATTGGTTTTTCTCTGAAATAAGATGCAAGTTTCTGTTAAAAGATCCACCGAGATTGAAGACAGTAGCACTTAAGGGACGTGATTTTAACTTCAAAGTTCATTGCATCTTTACGACGCTTAATACCGACAAGAAAAACCATTGTAAATATTGGAAACATTGTAAAAATTTGCAAATTTATGTATTTTTAGCTAATTACTCTGCATTTCATTCCTTTTTTACAAATTTTACTTTCTTAGATAGTAGGCTTAAATTAGCACTTATCTTATAGCTATTTTATACATGTATGCCTACTTTAGATAAATTGACAACAATAATAATAATAACAATAATAATTCTCCTTTCTTAGATTCTTTCCCTGAGTTTTCTCCCTTTTCTTCCATTCCCTTCCAATTTCCAGGCCTTTCTTACTTAATTTTTCTTCACGATCTCCTTGTATCTTGAATATTTTTCCAGCCCTCATGGCTCCTTATTTGATTACGAGAATAATTAAAAAATATTTGCCAACTTTGAAGCCACACAGATTTCGATATCAAAAATATAAACCACTCTTCAAAAGAGTACTTTTTCCACTAAATATCTTTTTAATTTATTCAGTTAGATTTTAAGTATGATATGAAATGCTTTACCTGTGTATGTGATAGTTCGAGGGATAGCTGGATAAGGTCCCTTACACTCACTCTCCTACAAAGAAGAAATACACGAAAACATTAAAAGACAGCCAAAAAAGACAAATCTTGATAGGGACAAGAGAGAGTTTTTTTAAAGATATACATGTATTTTTTCTACGAAATACTAAGGATTTTGCTAGTTCTGAAGTTTCTTGCAATTGAAAGATTTTGAGTAATCACAGATGTTTCACACAGGTGTATTTTTTTGGATACCCGGTAAAAGAATTTCAGATTCCTTCACCATATTCCACCGTTCATGGCTACATTTTAGCAAACGCCGTCCTCGGATACATGAAACGCAAAAAGTTTGGACGAATAAATTTCGAAGCAGTTTCGAACAAAGTATTTTCGGACGTATTTACAGAAATACAAGAAACAGTATTAGTAATAATCAGTCACAAACAGTAACACTAATAAGAAACAGTAATAATATTGTACTACGATTTTTCTATGTTGTAAAAAATTCGGACACTGCATATTTCTTCGGACTACGACAAAATTTCTGACATTGAATTCTTTGGAAGTTTGAAACGTACGAAAATATTAGCATCCGAAAAATATTTGCGTTTAATGTAAGATGCTTTCTATGTAAATAGACTGGTAATCGTTCACGATCTCAACAACATCAACAAATGATATTACCTGCATCTCAGACCTTCTATTAACCTGGAATTTTTTAATTAATCTCCTGGCTAATAAAGGTTGATTACGTAATAACTAAAGAAAAGTCAAGTTTGCGCAATCAAGAATCAACATCAAGCAAATCTGTTTACAACAAGTGGATATCAATCTGATAAACAGTACCCACTTCATGGTACTTCGTAAGGGTATTCTGACAGAGCAGCAAAGAATGAAACCTAAAAGATAGCGTAGCCCTGGCCTCCTTCAAGGATCTATCGTCGGGACATTGATGTTCATTAAACAAGTGATAAACACATCAGCAAGAGATCTCATTTCTTTCTAGGAGGAAACAACAAGTGGATATCAATCTGATAAACAGTTCCCAGTTCATGGTACTTTGTACGGGTACTCTGACAGAGCAGCAAAGAA
>REGL01000325.1:67130-77928 GCA_004194395.1 Aurelia aurita complex sp. Pacific
GAGGGCGCTCCACAAGGGCGATACCCCTCTACTTTAATAAAACAAGTTTGAATCGAACGCTATTTTGATGCATTTTATAGAATTTTTGAAAGTGCATAAAATTGATAGAAGATCTAAGATCGCTTAATGGAGCCTTTCATATAAAAATGTACAAAAATAGCTCGATTCAGGCTCTTGTAGAATAGCTAAGAGGTCTATTGTGGTATGGCACTTAGAAAGCACCGAGAGGGGATGTTTTGGTAGCACACCTGTAAATGATTTTTGGCCAACCCCTTCCAGAGTTTGCGCATTAGTACCTCAATTTGCTTATCGTAAGTCATCGAATAAAAAATGGGTCGGTGGTTTGGTTAAAATATTTCTACATACCCATCTTTCAGCTGAATTTTCATCCTCCTGCACATCGGCGGTAGCTGTAAAAGAATGTGAATGGCTCTTGTCATTTGCTTCAAAGAAAACAATAACACTAAACAACGTATACTAGAATTCACATTAAATTACAAAACCATATTTCAGCAGAACAAATGTGAGGGTGAAGATGAAGTTGCGGTTTTTAGCACCAAGCACTGGGATCGCAGAAGTAGAGAAGAGCTAATCGAGTCCGCGACCCCTGTCATGACGCTCAAGGGGTGGGGCTCCACCGGGTATCGAACCCTGTCCCCCTGACTGTTCTGGCTGCAAAGTCAGAGAATTACACCATTGCGCCACAACACTGTACAACAATGCAGGAAAATGAGACGAATGCAAAGTGGAACTTACTAATTCCCAGAAAATGATTTCTTGGTTGAACTTTGGCTCATAGCAGCTTTTCACTGTTTTCGTTTTACCCTTGAAGAGAAAAAATTGGATATCCAACGTCATTCATGAAAAATACTGCAATTTTGTAACCAAGTTACAAGGGAATTATTTTCGGTATAAATTTGAAGCAAAAATTCAAAAAATGTGTTGTATCGAGTAAGCAGCTAAACTGTTACGAACTGAAAGATCCAACAGATGAAATAAGAATAGGGCAGTAAGTGTGAATGTTGTTAAACAAAGGATAAAGTTCTGTTCAAGACGATGAGATTTGACACCCATAAGAATAGATTTCACACCTTCAACGCAGACGACAATAATATTTTGCTTTCTTTGTTGAATTTGATTTGATTGAGTGCACTCAGAGGTGCGAAATCTCGCTTTGTCTTTTCAGAAATCGGAATCTTCTGAGTTACAAAATCTGCTCTAGTTAGACAAAGTGATTTGACTGCCTTAAGAATAGATTTTACAACTTCAATGCAGCCGACAATAATGTTTTAGCTCGCTCTGTTTGTTTTGATGTGATTAAGTGCACTCAGAGGTGAGAAATCTATTCTTCAGAAACGCAAATCGCTTTGCCTTTCCGGAAACCTGAATCTCTTGTTTTACAAAATTTGCCCTTGCTGAATAGGGGCAGAATAACAAATGAGAGGAAAGTAAATATTTTCACTGAAAAACTGACGGTACCTTGCATCCTGCGAAAGTGACTTCAACGTATGGATCAGCTAAATCTTTAACCTAAGGAACAAGAGAACCATCGATTGAAAAAGAATAAAACAACTATGGAAAATACAATATGAGTGGCTCCATCGGTGTCATTTCTTCAATTCTAGGGATCCCCGAATGAATTAAGGCTAACAAAACGTACAATTATGAGAACTTACCTTTCCTGTAATCGCTTTCTTCACATTGGCCATTAGATTCGTTATCACTGAAATGAAACATGAACATTTTTCGATTGAAAAGGTAGGGATATGATTGAGGTAATATGATATATTTTTTGGTGTGATTTGGGATCAGGATTATTAAAGTACAACCAAAAACTATGTAGAGTAAAAATGTTTTTGGCCATAGAACTAAGATTATTGTCCAAAATAATGTAAACTAGATATCATTCGAAAGAGCTTGGCAAGCGGAGCTTGATTCTTGCAAGCATTGTAAAATGTTGTTTACTAGGGGGTTTAGTCCCTTGGGAATTTTAGGAAGCTTCTGCTTCACAAATTTTTCAAACCTCCTGTGTACATCATTCGAAAGTGCAGGTCTTCGCAAACAGTAATATGAAGTTAGATACTGGTGTTTGATAGCATAGGAATCATTCGTCGTACATAGCCGATTGCTCGTGGCCCATGGTCGAAACCGCCAAAGCATCATTTTCACGAACCAATCAGACGGCTAAAGAGCGAAGGAGACAAAAGAAACCCGTGAAGATTTTCCTAAATTTTACCTACCTTCATAAAAGGCAACCAGGACAAAAAACTGCTTGAGATTTCCCGAATTTTTTTAAAGAAATCTACTCTCCAGATGTTTGGGAGTAGAAGTTTGGATGCCGGTTAAAATATCTTCAGGATTGGCGGAGTTATTGCCTCTCCAATAGACAAAATCGGCGAAGGTTTGTCGAGACCTGTTTACGCCACTTCAAGTCAGGTGATAAAGCCTCTTGATAAAACCTCTTTTGAATTTTATAAAATATTTCGCAACGAGCAAACTTTTGCCATGAATGTAAAAAGTAGTACAATACAGAAACTTCCCTAGAGTATTGCCACATGACTTGAAATGCGCGAACAAGCCTTTGTAGACTTTTTCAATTCACATAGAAACCGTAGGGGCATTGAATCTTCAATAAAAGAAAATTTAGCGAAAAACAATAGCAAGAACAATTGAAAACACAGATTGTGGCGTTTTCGGGTCGTTCTTACAACAATCACTATTGTTATTACTATTGTCTCCCGGCCAGAATCTCTATTGTTCAAGGTTCAGTGCCTTGTCGGTTTGTTTGTGGCCATAACTCCACCAATCCTGGAGATATTTTAACCGGCATCCAAACTTTTACTCCCAAACATCTGGAGAGTAGATTGCTTTAAAAAAATTCGGGAAATCTCAAGCAGTTTTTTGTCCTGGTTGCGTTTTATGAAGGTAGGTAAAATTTAGGAAAATCTTCACGGGTTTCTTTTGTCTCCCTCGCTTTTTAGCCGTCTGATTGGTCCGTGAAAATGAGGCTTTGGCGGTTTCGACCATGGGCCACGAGCAATCGGCTATGTACGACGAATGATTCCTATGCTGTGTTTGATAAAGGGGGGGGGGGGGCTTAACAGAGATGGGGCTAACTAGAGCTTTTAAGGAAATTAAATTTAGTTAAAAGGGAAGAAGGTAGGAAAGTAAACTCACTTCGCGGTATTCCTTTCGCCTCGTAAACCCTGACACAATATTTTGCCACATTGCGCAGCGCATGGATGTCTGGAGGTAGCAGCAGATTCCTGCAAAATATAAAAAGGAGGTCACAGCGGGATATACAATCAGTCAGTAATGATATGAAGTACTGTGAAGTTGAAGTTACCCAATGAGACCTTTCATTTAAAAGGCCATGAGACATTTTTGATGAGAGAGGACTTACCATAAGTCTCTCTCTCTTGTCAGAACAAGATGCAAAACCGAAAGAGCAAGAAAAGACAGGTGATAGACTGATGGACATTATAACTACACTGGAGTGACAACAACAACATCAATTCACTTCAATGAGATGAGCGTAAGTTGAGGGCTCTTGTGTAGTGAGGCTAGGTGGAGAGAGAGAGCGCGCGACTTGTAGGATTAGGAAATTGAAAACGAGACTCTTTTGTCCAAAGACAGACGGTAGACTAAATTACATCCACCGGCAAATCCTTTGATGTGGGCAGAAAGCCAATCAAATGAACGGCACGTGTTGCTGGATAATGGTGATCAAATCTTATTATCCACTTCTTCATGTTTGGGTCTCGATTTCGATTTCCTAATCTGACAAGTCTCTCTCTCATTCCTTCTCTCTCACCCTGTGAGCTCACTCATATTGTACATATCGTACTGAGAAGAGAGAGGGACTTGTAGCAAGTCCATGACGAGGGTAACAAATTGACAAATTATTTTGCAAAAGAGTAAAGCAAATAACTTACTTTTCAACATCAACTTCTTGCCTTTGAGGAGGAACCTAAAAGAGAATATGAAGAGCTTTAACCCGGTAGAAAGGAGGGAAATAAAACTTGTAGGTAAACTTAGGAGCTGTATGAGTTGACAAACATCGCAAATGTCTTCACCAACATCAACATAGTGTATCTACCGTCCCTTGTCAAGCTCAAGTCTCTCATATCGGTTTACTGTGTCAAAGAAATTCAACTTGACATGAAACGGTAAATAGAAAAAATACAGCGAAAGAAAACAAGAAGCATTCACCAAAACAGTTCTTACTTGAATAAAAATATTTCACAAATCTTTATCCCTCATTTATAAACCGTTCATCGTGTGCCCAAGTTGACGAGTTGCCTTGCAGCCAGAATGGCGATAACCGGGAGGGCACATTAGTTTTCTTGATTACATGTATTACGCTCGTTGTTCCTGTGACAACTTGAGCATTCTGTGTATATCTTGAGCCACATTACTTGAGCCCCATTACAAAATGAAGGATAGAAATTTGAAAAAATATTACATTTTTTGTAATGATAGACAATCAATAAAGACACGAATAATAGATTCGATAAAAAAAATTTACGCGCAAATCAGGGAGCAGCGATGAATGCTTTCCTACCTATTAGACAGTTATCAGCAAAGTGTCATGGAGAATGTACAATTTCCCCAATTTTCCTGGCAATGTGGCAAAATAAACGTAAAACAAAGCGTCGGAGAAAGAAAGAATTCTTTATAGCCGGCACAACGGACACCCCAACGTATAGCAGTTAATTACCTTTATATATTCACCTTTCCCAAAGACTGATACATCAACACGAAGGTACCCCTAAGAAAAGGAAATGAAACTATTGAAAAGGTTTACATCAAGGCTGAGTGGCCGAGTGGCATAAACAGTTTCCGTAAGGTGACTGAAGTTAAGCTTGGTCGAGTGAGGTCAAACTCCGGATGGGTGACCTTTCGGAGGCCTGACCTCGTCACTCACCTCGCCATCCTTCGGAAGGACCGTTAAGCTAGGGGTCCCATGTCTGGATGTGGCATGCATAGTGGAGTGGGCCTAAATTAGCTTCTTTAAATAGCTAGAAATCCATTTAGCCCACTTAAAATAAATTACTGATTCTTATGGCATTGTATTTTGTAGTATATTTTGTACATAACATGACTGTGTATAGCAGCCTCGCTCTAATGGGCGTTCAAAAGTGAAAAATTGTCAGTCCAAAAAAAGTGCCGTAAAATTATGAGTCCCAGTATGAGCAGTCTCGGCATAGGTGTAGCAGTCTCGTCTTGAATAGCGATTAACTGCGACTCATCGTAATCAGTTTAAACAAGCCCTAAGAACAAAACAGAAAGCTGTCCCAAAAAATGTGCCCCGTTTGTCTGAAGATTGCGACAAAACGACAAAAGATACTCGCCAAACTTTTGCATGATGGTGCTCTTCAGGTGCTCAATTAAAGTTTGCCACCATCCCCGTAAAAATCCGTTGAAAACTGATGGAGCTATGACCTTCAGAAGACCAAATTTGCCTGATGACTGAAACTAGCGGTCGGCCATTTTGTCTTACTATTTTGCAGTGATAAGTATCTTCACATGAGGTAAGAAATAATTTCTGTCAGGTCAGAAATAGTGGAACTCTCCGAGGATTATCGGAATTTTCACGAGAGCTATGACATTGAAAAAAAAAAAAAAAAAAAAAAAAAACAAAATAGTAAGACAAAGTTTCAGTGATCGGGCAAATTTGGTCTCCTGAAGGTCATAGCTCCATCATTTTTCAACAGATTTTTATTAAGGATGGTGGCAAACTTTAATTGAACATCTGAAGAGCACCATCATGCAAAAGTTTGGTGAGAATCTTTTGCCGTTTTGTCGCAATCTTCAGACAAATGGGGCACAATTTTTTTTGGGACACCCTGTATAACAGAGCTTCATTCACAATCCAAGCAAAGCTGTATAAACTGTAACAAAACATAATGCAAGCAAAAAGTTTAGAACTGTTATTCAAAGATTGTGCAGCAGGCCAAAATAAACAAGAAATAATAAACTGAGAAGAAATCTGAGAATTACAATTCAAACAAACTTATGAAAAATCGTCAAATAAAATAAGATTCAAAAAGTCAATAAAATAATGAAGTTTTTGCTGAATGTAAACAAACTAACCTTTATCTCAGTTGGTTCTGGGCCTAGGAGCACAGCCCATTTACTGAAATAGCTGTGATCTAGAAAACAATGTTCAATAAAAGAAATTAAACCACATCGCTTCAAATCTTGGAGATGGCTTGAAGGTAAATCGAGATACATTTAGAATGAGCGTGAAAAGACGATAGGAGGTCTAAAAGTGATCGATAATTAGCAAGAGATTGAATTGAGATTTGAATTTCTCAAATATCGACATTTCTCAAAACAAGAAGGAGAGAGAGAAAAAGAGCAAATAAGTGCAGCTATTCATGAAACGGTGTACATACCTGGCTGACCATAAACCGTCCAAAGATCCATCTACAATAAAAAAGAGATTATCTGTTTTCAACATGTTTTTGGAAAGAATGCAGGATAATAGGTACATAAAATTAAATGGAAAATGCCCCCTCCTTGCTAGATGCATCAAAGCTACATATTTCTAGCATCACACTCTTTGTTGGCATCATCAATGATGAATTGTTCAGGCCCGAAGCCAGTGGAGGGGATGGGGGGCGGGGAGCAGAACGCCCCCCAGACGGCCAATTGTTGGAAATTTTACTATACTTGTCGAGCATAGGTTCCAAATCTTCAAAAAGGCTGGTGTAAAATTCAGTGACCTATTTCTTTAAACTGAATGAATTCAAAGAAACTTTAGCCATTTCTCTATTATTCTACAGTTGGACTTTTCTGAAATCTTCAATATTTTTAGAATTAGAGTGTTCTTCTTTATTGTCAAGAATTAAAAAAAATTTCAAAAAAACTTTAAAAAAAAACACTGTAATTTCTAAACTGTTTGACGCAACATGAAATAATTTCGAAGAAAACCATAGTTTATGAACGCCAACAATATGGTATCAAGCAAAAGTCTGTCACTCGTCTGGTTTATGATTTAGAAATTTGATGACGTCACATCCTCAAATGAGTTGAAATGTAAGATACGCTGTAATTTCGAAAAATGTTCAAAATTTCTGGAAAGTCCAATGGTAGAATTATCGATAAGTATCTGAAGTTTCTTTCAAGCCATTCAGTCAGAAGAAATAGGTCATTAGATTTTACATCCACATTTTACGCTGAGTGAAAGATTTGGAGCCTATGCTTATTTGTCGGCTTTTTGTGATTTAGAGGTCCACATTAAAAAGATTTTATCAAAGAAATGATGCATGAATTTATTAACGTTAAAGGGTAAATGCCGATATGAATTTTGAAGCTACAGCATGTTCCTCCGTCATATGCAGTACTTTTGAAGGTTGCAACGTTGGATTGCAAAATAACTCCAAAATCTAGATACGGAAGGAGCGCATCAGTAATTTCATGCATGCTTGCATCATATGTTCCTACAATTGGTGTTGTTGTTGTTGTTGTAGATTTTGGCGTCGGAAAATTTTTGTTCTTTGCCCCTCTAAGGACTCATGGTTGATATCGGCCCTGAAATTGGTTGTTGATAATGCTTCTTCTTACATTACAACTCCAACAACGAAATCACATTTTGCAAATGTTCATTTCTAAAAAACCAAATACTTACTATCCTAAATACCGGGAAAATGTCTACATTAGGCTGGCACAAAACAGCTAGTTAATACCTTAAATTTTCCAATGACATTTCCTTGGGAAACAAGACTTTTTCCAGTCATAACCTGTGAAGATGAATCAATAATTATCAGAACATAAGATCAAAGAAGCGAGAATGAGGGCAGTTTCTGCTAAAATTAGAATAATATGAACATGGTAATTAGCTACAGCTCTGCATCGTGTACAATCGTAGGAACTCTACAAGGCTACCTATGAGCGCTCTAAAAAGGCCAGAACAAGATCCTTTGATACGCCTAAACCTTCATCGTTGATGTTAGCAATTGAAAATCAATCAATTTTCAGAGTAGATAAACGATTTTGCAAAAGAATTTTCTGTGCAAATCAGCTAGATGATATAGATGTAATTTCGTACGTCAAACAGTACGTTTATAATAAGTATCGCTACTGAATAGCCATACGTATAGTAAACGAGCGGCACATCAGTCCAAAAATTGCGTAAACTTTCGACAAAAATCATCACATGTCTTCAAAATCCCAAAAATCTCGCACAATCTTGAAAATCTAAAATTCTTCACAAAGTCTTGGAAATCCCTAAGAAAGTCTAAACAACCTATTAAAACTTAAAAAATCCAGAAATCTCTCACAAACAATGATATAAATTCTCAAAACAATCTATCAACGATTCTTTGCAAATAAAACACGTTCATTAAAATCCTTAAAAATTTTGCAAAATCTCAAAAAATTTTGCAAAATCTCAAAAAGTGTTAGAAATCTTTAAAAATCTGAAAATCTTTGAAAGTCTCAGAAAAATCTCAAAAATCATTGAAAATCTAAAATTGCCCCTCGTAAGTAAGCATCGAGGTTACGGGCCTGATTTCCATAAACTTCAATGGATATTTCAATGATGCAGACAAGAATCATACTATGAAGCTACCTGAAGATCGACCATATGATCCAGTAACTGCTCTTTCGTTTCTTTGAATTCGAAGACGAAGAACTGTAAAGAGGGGATGAATCAAACATTTCATAATAGATATTTGATAGCTGTGAACAGAAGAATTCTCACTTTAACATTTCTGATCGAGGAAGATAGATGACGAAATTGCATCATGAAAAATGTGCCGCAGTAATACTTTCTTACAGAATATTCCATTTTGGCCAACAGCTACTTTTGGCGTTTTCATACGAACTTTCGAGTTTACATGATCAAAGAACTTTGTCAAGGATGTAGGCGAACAATTTTAGTGGTATTTCAAGCTTTCAAGCCTTACTCGTAAATTCGTGGAAAAGAAACAACACGCAGTGAGTAAGGATATAATTCTGATCATAATATAGGCCACATCAACGGTGCATTATTGCCCATGGTCATTTTACGAAACATAAGTGTAAAACATCTACCTCATCCCAGTCTGGGTTATTATTGTGAGATTTTGTTGTTGTGTGCTTCTTCTGATCTCCGACAGTTATTTCAACAAATGGATCGATGGCCATTCCATTTAGTCCTTTGCCTTCAATTATCTTTACGTGGACCTGTGCAGGAGAATGCAGAAACTATTTGGTATGGTTACTGTAAAATCACCGCTATACAGATGAAAACATTAGCAGCAGTATGAGAGATCTTGATAAATTTTATTCCCAAAACCCAGACCTTTTTGTACCAATTTCGTTGCCCTTGCGTTGCGATAGGGCCAAAATATGAAAATTAAATGCATTTTTCGAAATAAAAGGCGTTGCTTAATTCAAACCGAATCCAAATTTGCAGCGTTCTCCTTGATGCTGCCTAGCCTGCTTGCAGCGTACAGCAGCCTCTCCTGTCACCTCAGAGGGAGACGAAAGGGTGAAGGAACGAGCGAAAAATCATCTCACTCCTCCTCTCAAATGACTCCCTCCGCAGTGACAGTAGAGGCAAGATGCTGCCCAAATAGGCTCTGTCTTTCCTCTATATCACAGAACCTAAAATAGGCATTACATACAGAGTGTTAGTGGTTTGTTGCATTTAAATTATAATTAGTAAAACTAACAAAATAGCAAAATAGCAAAATAGCCTATTATGCCACGTACGATTTGCAGCATAGGTTCCAAATCTTTAAAAAGGCTGGTGTAAAATTCGGTTACCTATTTCTTTGAACTAGATGACTTCAAAGAAACTTTAGCTATTTCTCTATAATTTTACCGTTGGACTTTTCTGAAATCTTTAATATTTTCAGAATTAGAATGTTTTTCTTCTTTTTCAAAAATTCAAGAAAAATTTTCAAAAAAACTTGAAACCATCGTAATTTCTAAACCATTTGACGCAACATGAAATGATTTCGAAGAAAACTATAGTCTATGAATGCTTACAATATGGTATAAAGCAAAAGTCTGTCACTCATCTGGTTTATGATTTAGAAATTTGATGACGTCACATCCTCAAATGAGTTGAAATGTAAGATACGCTGTAATTTCGAAAAATATTCAAATTTCTGGAAAGTCCAACGGTAGAATTATAGGTAAGTAAGATTCTTTTAAGCCATTCAATCAGGAGAAATAGGTCATTGAATTTTACACCCACCTTTTTACGCTGAGTTAAAGACTTGGAACCTATGCTAAGATTTGCATAGATTTGGGGGTGGAGAGCGGATTGATTGGCGGAAATCTTCCATTACTTTAGAACAATATTAGAAAAATTTTTGAGAGATAAATTTTCACGTCAAAGCTGGTAATTCTACCAAGAAATCTATTTTTAAATAAATATCTACAAGAGTAAAGGTGTTGAGAAATCAGTCCAACAAAGTAACGAGATAAGCTGGCATCTACCACGGGAGGGGGGGGGGGGGTCTTCCATAATAAAGGTACCTGGGCATGTGCCGCGACGAAGGGTATACTTTTTCGGACTTCTAGCCTAGCCAAGGGTATACTTTTTTGCAATTTTGGCCTAGCAACGGTCTAGCCAACGCTATCGTTTTTGACAATGTCGGTCTAACGAACGGTCATGATATCATATTTGGTGCAAATTTGGCAATATTGGTCCAGAGAATGGTCAAAATTGGTCTAGCCAAGGGTGCCACTTTCGTAAAAATTGGTGCAGGGAATGGTCAAATTGGTCTAGGGTACTATCTTCGTAACAATTAGTCTAGCCAACGGTACCATTTGAATATGCTCGCGGCAGACCCCT
>REGL01000325.1:102429-112943 GCA_004194395.1 Aurelia aurita complex sp. Pacific
AAAACAAGTGAGGTTCAATCGAGTGGCGTTAGAGCTTCTATCGCCATTATGCACAGTCCAAAATTCTACAAAATGTAGCAAAACATCGTTCAATTCTGATCCTTTTCAGAGTAGCTAAAAGGTCTATTGTTGAAGGAAATTTTCAAACTTGAATTTTCGTTCTATTTCAGATGAAATCTATGTGCATTTCCCTTCAAAATCTATTTTTCCAAGCATAGGGCCTAAATCTTTCAATTCTTTAAAAAGATCGGTGCAAAATTCTTTTGCAGTTTTCTTTGAATTGGATGACTTGAAAGGAACTTATGCTACTCTGCTGTAAATCTGCCGTGGAAATTTTTTGAAATCTTGATTTTTTTCAAAATGGCGGCAATATCATTATTTTTGAAAAAATTCATGGAAAATTTATAAAAAAAATTTAAACAATCGTAAATCCTAAACCTAATAGAGGAAACATTATATATAACCTTCAATGAAACCATAGTTTAGGAAGGTCTAAAATATGGTGGCAAGCAGAAATCTGTAGCTTTTCTAGTTTAGGATTTAGAAATTTGATGATGTCATAGCCTGCCATTGCCACGGCAAATTTACAGCAAAAATCCCAAAGGTCCTTCCAAGCCATTTATTTCAAAGAAAACTGCAATAGAATTTTACACCGACCTTTTTAAAGATTTGAGCCCTATCTTGTTGTCGTTGCAAGTCAAGCGGCAGTATATCATCAAAATGTCATACCATCTAAGTCGCACTCTTCATTCAATGTTGCATAATATGGTATATGGTTTATGTTTGGCTTTTCAAACCATGGTCCTCCTCGTTTATATCGCTTGCTATGACTTCCAGTTCTCTTTCCTACATTCCTTCGCTTGTAATCTAGGAGAAAGTTATCAACCATTAAAAATCAAGATTTAGTATACACTCTACCGAGAATGGCCCCTTTTGTCTAAGCCTTTACTTCTGCTGGTAAAGTTAAAAGCAAATCAACAGCCGGGAAACCTATTACCATGTGCGAGAATCTCTTTGCTCCTCTGCTAATCTCTGCTGTGTCTGCTTTGTCTTACTATTTTGCAGCGATAAATATCTTCCTGGATGGAAAATGAAGCAGCAGCCTCCAATTTCATAGCTCTCGTGAAAATTCCGATGATCCTCAGAGAGTTCCACTATTTCTCACCTCACAGAAATTATTTCTTACCTCACGTGAAACTACTCATCACTGTAAAATAGTAAGACAAAATAGCCAACCGCTGGTTTCAGTCGTCAGGAGAATTTGGCCTTCTGAAGGTCATAGCTCCATCATTTTTCATAGGATTTTTACGGGGATGGCAGCAAACTTTATTTGAACATCTGAAGAGCAACATCATATAAAAGTTTGGCGAGAATCTTAAGCCCTTTTGTTGCAATCTTTAGGCAAATGGGGCACAATTTTTTGGGACACCCTGTACATATTTTTCTAAACAAGAAACCTTAAGGAAGAAAACCATGTTAATGTGCGCAAGGCCTGTACTGTAGCTGCTTAGTATCTTAAACTACCTATGGATGCAAATCAGAAACAAAATAAATAACTAAATAAATAAAAGATAGAATGAAAATTCATACCATGAAAACTGGCAAACAGTCGCTCATTTGCCATACTCGCACGTTTATTATACCTCCTTACAATCCATTCCGACATTCCACGAGCCCTTCTCGCAATATGACGCTTCGACGTTGATCGATGACATGATGATTTCTGCAAAACGCGAAGTAAGACATAAACTAGTCCTGCTTTTCAACCTGATGAGATCATTTCGGTCAACAGACAGTTTAGTAAGATCTACAAGGGCTCTAACAATCAGTTTAGACATAAAAGAAATAGACCTTTTACCTATTTTACAAAGAATCTACAATCCTGGACATAAGGGGTTGAGAAAAAGTGACTTTCCCCGCTTTTTCGACCTCACTACCGATATTCTGACAAACTGTTCATTTTACCCCTTCTCCCCATCTCAATGTTGGTTTTTTGGGATGGGTAGTCATTGCAGGTATCAGATTTTACAATATCCCCTCAAACAACATTGAATTGGGGGAGCAGGGGGTTGCTATATGGAAAATTTGGCAATCTGCAGAATATTCTCAACCCTTAGGCCAGGATTGTAGATCGAGCAATATTTTTTATATATTTTAATCAGAAAGGTTCGAATGAGACTCCAACAACCCTAACGACTCAAAAATATATAGTTAAGACGCCTAGCTCGAAATTTAGCAGACACATTTTTAATATTTCCCTTTGTCTGCATTTTGTGCCGATTTTGGTCATTGCAACTGCAGGAAAATGCATCAGATTGAAATTATACTTTCTGAACTGTATCAGTCCTTAGATTGAAATCATACTTTCTGAACCAGCGGTGCTTTGGGGAGGCGGCCCTCAGAAACTTTCAATCAAAAGAATAAAGCGATCGTCGGTTCCTGCTTCAGATTTAGGCCTAGTTTAGGTCATTTTGATGTTCTCCAGAAGTGCGATTTAGTCGAATCACGACCCAGTCAGATGGGGGAATTCCTATCTCCGTTGTTTGGAGAGCCAATCAGAAATCAATTCTGGCAATTTAATTCAATTCAATATCTATTTTCCATGGAAACAATGTCCGCTAAAGTGTATTTGACCCCCGTACCGTAGGATATATGTCAATGCACCTAACTAATATTCGACTGCCGCCCGCTAAACTCTACTCTTGCCAAAATTGTTGCATAAAGTAGGGATGAGATCTAAAAAGCGTCTNATCAGAAAGGTTCGAATGAGACTCCAACAACCCTAACGACTCAAAAATATATAGTTAAGACGCCTAGCTCGAAATTTAGCAGACACATTTTTAATATTTCCCTTTGTCTGCATTTTGTGCCGATTTTGGTCATTGCAACTGCAGGAAAATGCATCAGATTGAAATTATACTTTCTGAACTGTATCAGTCCTTAGATTGATATCATACTTTCTGAACCAGCGGTGCTTTGGGGAGGCGGCCCTCAGAAACTTTCAATCAAAAGAATAAAGCGATCGTCGGTTCCTGCTTCAGATTTAGGCCTACTTTAGGTCATTTTGATGTTCTCCAGAAGTGCGAATTAGTCGAATCACGACCCAGTCAGATGGGGGAATTCCTATCTCCGTTGTTTGGAGAGCCAATCAGAAATCAATTCTGGCAAGTTAATTCAATTTAATATCTATTTTCCATGGAAACAGTGTCCGCTAAGGTGTATTTGACCCCCGTACCGTAGGATATATATCAATGCACCTAACTAATATTCGACAGCCGCCCGCTAAACTCTACTCAAGCTAAAATTGTGCATAAAGTAAGGATGAGATCTTACAAGCGTCTTACCTCTCTTTGCATGCACTTACTGGCATCTTGATGTGATACTCTTGATTGCGTTGAAAGAACCTTGCCCATTGTGCTCACAGTGCATCATTCGCATCTCAGCATCGCTCGTCATCCACTGACTAGCTGTCTAGCACATCTCGACTTTTATAGGCAATGCTCGTACTTCATTGATCTGACGTCATAATAGAAGCAGGCAGCTGGCCAATCAGCATGCTGTAATGCAACCAAAGTATTTTCGGCAAAGCTTTCATCCCACTGCACCATGTACTCGACCTTATTATATGGCGTTCGAAAATACGGCTTCTCGGACCGGCAACGGAGCAATCTGATCGGAGCAAGCTTTTGCAAGCAACGGAGCAAAAGCCGTATTTTCGAAGCCGTATTGGACCGGGCGTTGCCTTAAAAATCAACAACAAGTGAGGAGCTTCTCGTGTAGGCTTATGCTGCAAGAATTTTCAGCCAAAGTTTAGCTTATTCCTCGAAGAATTCTTCACTGTAAACTTTGAAGACGAACGTGCAATGATACACAAGGAAAATGCCAATGTAGCTAACGTCGAAACGACCAACTACAGTGATGCGCAGGATCAAAGACACAATAGAAAATACAATACAATGAACAATGTTCTCGAAAGGTTCTGCCATATAATAAAAGCCTTTATTAAACGGTTACTCGATCCATGTTGGAAAATATTTGGACCTTAGTTCCTTGTACGGACCTCACTGCATTCGGTCCGTACGTCAAACTACGGTCCAAATATTTTCCAGCATGGACCTCGTAATCGTTTAATAACGGCATAGTATTCAAGCGCGATCAGCGTGTTTTGAGCATGCTTCCTGGAGCTTCGAATCGACTTCGAATGATATTTCAATATTTTGGATGAAAACTTTCGAACGTTAAAAGAACGAATTCGTTTACACCGACGTCACATTCGAAAAGATTCTTTAGCGAACCATGGCATCAAAAATAGACTCATCACATCAAGCCAAATATCGCTAACTGAATTGGATGGTTATCACTCATATTGATGATTGCATTCCAGAACTCGTTTCAAAGATCAAACATGAACATAAATCAAAAAAAGAAGAATATATCTACACATCTGCCTCGGGCTTTTGATTTATTTGGTTCAAAATCCGATTGGGAGGCGATTCAATTTTCTTATTTTTTTGGATGTAATTGAAACACTTACTGCTCAGTTTCTGAACCAAAGAAGTAAAATGCCCGAGGTAGATGTGTAGATATATCCTTCTTCTTTCGATAGATGCTCATGTTTGCTCTTTGAAACAACTTCTGGAATGCACAACGAGCGTGCTAGCTACCTGGGCTTAAGAGAAACTTTTGAGGCTTTTTTTGTTTTGAATTACTGCTTGAATTACTGGTTGAGGGAATTCCATTTGTCTGCAATCGCTAATCGCTTTGAATACAGGTGTTAACAAAAGCAACTCATGTTATAGTATTACAAAATATGTCCTTGTTGGTCTGTGCATCTATATAATACATACGTTCTTACATACATACTTCAGTTCGAGTTCAACGCTTGACGGTCTTTACTTGGTGCTTGTTTCTCCAAGAATTGTCCATTTTCTAAAACCTAATAAAAATAATATTTAAAAAGTATTCCGGCACCATGATTGCATTTCGAATGCTTGACAGGAATTATTGCAGAGGTTGGCATTGGCTAATTTATATGAGATATTACAGTAGATGATAATGAATAAAATAGTAATGATAATAATAAAAGGACAAGTTCGGGGTCAGGGTAGAATTTGTTTTTCTTCCTCCGGTAGAATTTGTTTTTCTTCCTCAAGTAGAATTTGTTTTTCTTCCTCAGGTAGAATTTGTTTTTCTTCCTCAGGTAGAATTTGTTTTCTTTCTCCGGTAGAATTTGTTTTTCTTTCTCCGGTAGAATTTGTTTTTTTTCCTCAGGTAGAATTTTTTTTTCTTCCTCCGGTAGAATTTTTCTTCCTCTGGTAGAATTTGTTTTTCTTCCTCAGGTAGAATTTGTTTTTCTTCCTCAGGTAGAATTTGTTGGTATGACTGATGATCAAGGGGAACATTTTGTAATACAATAGCAACAGTTGCGTTTGATTGACACCTCAATTCCAAGCTATTAGCGACTGCAGACAAAGGAAATTTTCTCAATCAGTGATTCAAAACAAACAAAGCTGCATAAGTTTCCCCGAAACTAGTAGGGCAAACTCTCGCCTTGTGCAAGCGAAAAGTGTTTTTTAAGAGAAGCTAGGTGCTTATAACAAAAAGGACAAGGGTAAATCTAAAATTCTGTCTGGGGGATTTTGTTTATTTGATTCAGAAGCCGAGCAGAAGGCATTGTAATTCTCGCGTATTTAGGGCTTAAAAGAAACGATTACAAAACAGCTCCTGGATCCAATAAAAAAATTCGCCAGATAGAACTTTAGATTTACCCTTCTTCTTTCGTTATAAGCACATAACTTCTCTTTAAAACCATCATTCGCTTGCACAAGGCGAGGGTTTGCCCTACTAGTTTCGGGGAAACCTTTGCGGCTTTGTTTGTTTTGAATCACTGGTTGAGAGAATTTTCTTTGTCTGCAGTCGCTAATCGCTTTGAATTGAGGTGTCAACCAAACGCAACTGTTGCTATTGTATTACAAAATCTGCCCTTGTTTGATTCATGATAAAATACAAGATTATACTGTTATGAATGGCGAATCGTACTTTTTCCATATGTTTTCACCTTTCGTTTATCGTTTCTAAAAGTTCGTGTCCTAAAATGCTGGGAAAATTCAAATAGTCGTCCGAAGGAGGAGTCACTTACCTGTGCTAGTATTTTCACATTCGCTTTCGATCCCAACAGATTAACTGCTTTTTGTTCTACCTGCAAAATATGAAACATTTTCAGTTCGGGAAGTCCTTTCGAATTTTCTCATAATTACAAAGAAGTAAGGCTTTCGAAACTAAAATTGCAAGTTCCAAGCTATCTTTAAGGACAGGATAAAGACATAAGTAAATTGCTTCTTACGTACATTGAATAGTTTCTTCTCTTCACATATCTTTCCAAATCCTTTACTGTAGAGCACCGACTTTTGTAGTAATGACCTGCGTTTAAAAGAGCGAGATGAAGAAACAGTGGATATGAAATACTTCGTCTAGGTTCATTGTACGATTTTTCAAATAAAAGGTTAAATCTATTTTACCAATAAAATCAAGTTTAAACCATTCCGTCCCTCGACAATCCCAGCTTTTGCTGAGCCAACATTGGATCCCTACCGATTGGTTTTTGGAAAACTAAACGATTCCAGTAACCAAAGTCATGCTGATGCAGGTGAAATGAAACTCAGGTCGACCTAAAACTCACTTCGGTTTCCCAGGTCGGCTTGAAACTTTTTTCAATTTTGGTGCAAGATGAATTTACAAAACACGTGTGCATGGCATTGTTTGTATTAAGGAAAATTGTTGTGAAATACGCATGTGTAGAATGAGTGAGTTGAACTCAAACTGGTTGGAAATTTTCATGTGAGAGGCAGACACAAACAAATTTAACCCGATCTGAAATTCAGATTGATCTGAGTTTTCTCGTGTGCGTGAGGGTAGTCCAAATTTGATCAATTTTCAATGTATTCCATTTCGAATTTTGCTAACGCTCTTTTCTCTCTTTCAAGATACTGTACTGTCTTCTCTAAATTTTCAAGTGTAGTCAGGACTAGCAAGCTGTAAAGAGTCGCGATTTCAGAATTTTGAAGCGGACCTGAATATAAACAAAATCCTTGATGTTCTTAGCTGACTAAACAACAAACCTTTATAAGTTCTGTGATATTATTGATATTAACACTAACCCTAGTATAATTGATTAAGTCACAAGATTAGACAAATCAAATAAAAACTTACCATGCTTTAACAGTAGCAAAGATCTGTGGCAACTTCATCAAAAGCTTCCAAGTTGTACGGTGAATATTTTCTATGTTCGTACTCAAGTTTGATATAATTCCATTCCTTTCTTCTCCTTCAAGAGCCCTGTTTGTATGGAATAGCAACTGACCTTGGCTAAGAGCTCTCTGGTCCTGAGAGTTCATGAATTTTAAAAACTTCAGTACATGTTCAGTACAATGGCATATAAAGTGCTTTTGAATCATTTCATCTTTCATGACACTCAAGGCTTGTACCAAATAAAAGCATGTGCCAACATCATCAGAGCCATTATTTTTGAATATATTTTCAACTAAAGAACTTAATTTGCCTCCTGAATCTTTTTTATTTTCAATGCTATCAGCTATGGACTCTTGGCTTTTTGGCAGGGTTTTCTTCTCATCAAAATTATTCACAGATGTATCTTCGTCTTTTTCGTTTTTTGTGATACTACAATCTTTCATGTTATTGACAATAACATTTTCTTCATTCACTAATATCTTTTTCTTTTCTAAAGTTTGTTTCATGTTTTCTAGAAACATATCTACAAAATACCAAACACTCCCTTGGCTGTTCCTCTCATCACTGACACAATCTGATTTGATTCTTTCACAAACACGCGCATCATGATGTCTTTGGAAGCTCTCCTCTGACTTTTGTAAATTAATGTAAAGATCTGCAACTTTCAGGAAATAACTAGGGTAATCAGGATGTAGATCTAAACACTTCTTTAAGCAATCTGCAGCAGCTAGGAAAAAACACAAACTTTAGACACATTCCAGTTTTCCCCAGAAAAATAACATACATGAAAAACTCTGATGCCAGGAGTTTGATCTGAAATACTCTTTATGTAAGTATTTATACTAATTTTTGATTGCTATAGTGTATTTTGAGCATCTGCTGGCTATTTTTAAGCTTTGGTGCAGAGCAAGGGGTGAGTGGCTGAGCGGCTTATACAGTTTCTGTCAGATGACAATTGAAGTTAAGCTCGGTTGAGTGAGGTCAAACTCCAGATGGATGGAGACCTGACCTGGCAACTCATTTTGACATCCTTCTGAAGGGATGTTAAACTAGGGGTCCCATGCCTGGATACAGCATGCATAGTGGGCAAAATTAGCTTTAAATAGCTAGAAATCTTTTCAACCCAATTAAAATAAATAAATGAAAAACGGCACTAAACCATAAAATTCCAAATTTGTTCTCTAGCCAAATTACCAAGAGCTGACGGATGATAGAAAAATACAAAAGCAGATAGCACTAAGCATCCTGACGGCAAATCTGCTGATTTTCATTGTGCCAGGATATTGTATACTTGATCCCTAACTTATCAAAGAAAGACTTTCTCAAGAAGACTAACCTTCCAGGTTACCAGTTGCAATATACACATCTGTTAAGAGAGCTTGCAGTGTTGAATCTTGTGGATTTCCTTTTTCATCAACCTAAGATATAATATGCATATAAATCAGGCAATGCTGTCTTTTGTGAAAGGCTCTCCCAATACTTAAGTGACACAATATTTCATGTATTTTCTCTATGAAATCATGAATTTGACAATTTTAAAACAATGATTTAATGATTTAGAATATTTTGTGCAGTGGTATCTGAAATTAATTCAGGTTTTATTCGTGAAAATGATCTTTTTAAAAAAATTTGTGAACATAGCATATTAATCAAATAGACCTTTTAGATATTCTACTAAAGAGCCTGGATCAAGCGTTACTTTAATACATTTTTATATGTGAAGCTTGATTGAGTGGCGTTAGAGCTTCTATCACTATTGTGCACATTAGAAAATCCTGCAAAATGTAGCAAAATATTGTTTGATTCTGATTCTTTCAGAACAGCTAAAAGGTCCATTATAGATTCATCCAATAATATCACACTTTACACTTGAATTTGTGACTCAGGTGTCCTATGAGCACAGCCCTTTTAACATCTTTGTCCAGTTCTTTTCTTGATATACATATTCAAAAACCCTACTTCAACAGAAAATCGACAAAAACCTACTCACCAGCATATTCAGAATGGATTCAGCATCATTGTATCTTCCAATCTTAATCAGACATCTTGCTTGAGATTCACACACTTCTCTCAGCAGCAAATTTGCATTTGATGGCAGGAGCTTTCTGCATTCCTCATACAATGATAGTGCTTTGTGATAATCTTTCTTTTTAAAAGTGGAGTGGGCTTTAAACTTTGTGATTGTCAGTTGCTCATCCTTGTCTTTTGGGTGAATATGCTCAAACCACTGGAAAAAGCAAAATGAAAATAAATGGAAATATACTTGTGCATGATTTCATGATTTAGCACATGTACATTCTGAAATTATGATGGATTTCCCCAGAAAATTCCTTTCCAGAAACCTTTAAAAACAGCATAAAGTAATGACCAAATTTTTGCAATATTCCTACTTACAGCAATGACTTGATACGATTTAGCATTTTCTATTCCTTTGGGAGGAGGAAAGTGTCATGGCAGCACGACAAGATCAGTCCAGGTGATTTTTTCCTCCAAGAGGATAACATGTGCTGAAACACATTCAACGAAGTCATTGTCGTAAGGCAGGAAAGACACATGACAGGAAAATGTTAGGCCTGTTTTTAAAACTTCTTTTGAAGGGGCTATCTCCAAGAAAATTCTTCATGATTTCAAAACAGAATCGCCTTTCAATTCAAACGGAGGATTGTTTCTTTCACCACCTCTTCCTCTCTCATATAATCTCACCAACCTTTTTTGCAATTGCAGAACATAAAATGAAGGACAAAAAAAGATTTTGCTTCACTTTTAAATCGAGAAGTGGAAATATACAAATAATTTTCACAAAGACAAGTGCTGTTGGGAGGCCATCATCATGTAACGCTCAATGTTGTGTTCTATAATTTCTTTTATTTAGGCCCACCACCATCTTATTTTTAGGCCCCCGAGCCTAAAACGTACCGAGGATTCTTGATCTATCGGCTTATAACTGCTGTTACTCCTCTCTAGGCCTTTGCAATCCTTTTTCTTTTCAATTGCATCATCTGAAGAATTGCCATCTTCATCATGGAACGGTAAATCATCCATTTCCTGGCTCAAAATGTCACCAATTCAGCCGCATTAGGCAGTTCTGGTGTCCCTGTCCATGTGTTGAGTTCCATTACTTCATGTAGCATTCATGAAAATCACAAGCCTCTTTTCCAAGAAAACAAAAACAGAGCCCAGAAGAGATGGCGGTAGCCTACGCGTAGACCCATTATCCCAAAGGAGGAAAGGGTCTACGAAACAAAGAGCGCAGGCTTGCTACGGCC
>REGL01000325.1:126263-139673 GCA_004194395.1 Aurelia aurita complex sp. Pacific
GGAAGAAAAACAAATTCTACCTGAGGAAGAAAAACAAATTCTACCTGAGGAAGAAAAACAAATTCTACCTGAGGAAGAAAAACAAATTCTACCTGAGGAAGAAAAACAAATTCTACCTGAGGAAGAAAAATAAATTCTACCTGAGGAAGAAAAAACAAATTCTACCGGAGGAAGAAAAACAAATTCTACCGGAGGAAGAAAAACAAATTCTACCTGAGGAAGAAAAATAAATTCTACCTGAGCAAGAAAAACAAATTCTACCGGAGGAAGGAAAACAAATTCTACCTGGGCAAGAAAAACAAATTCTACCGGAGGAAGGAAAACAAATTCTACCTGGGGGAGAAAAATAAATTCTACCGGAGGAAGAAAAACAAATTCTACCGGAGGATCTCGATAAAAAGTTCCTCGCTGCCATCTTTAGGGCAATCGTCTATTGAAGTCCTAGCAATGCCAATGGAATTTTTAAGGCCCGTCGCACCTTCTTATACTCCATCTTAAATTGCGAAAATTCGAAAGACAGTAATGTTGTTTGATATAAAATAGTAGTTTGCATGCAAGGTAACATTTCTTCGTATGAAAACCACTCTAAACGTTGCTTGACAAGCTGAAACTGTTAGACGATCAAAAACGTTCAAAAACGCTAGCCGGCAGAAGAGTTACTGAGGTAATATACTGTGTGTCTGGCTGACGAATTGACGAACTGACTGAGTGACCGACCGATGGACTGACTGACCACAGGGCTGACCAAACTGACCGACTGATCAGCTACCTACACAGCTGAATAACTGATTGACGATTTTGGTCCCTTATTGATTGATTGATTGATTGATTGATTGATTGATTGATTAGTTGATCTACTGATTCGTTGATTAGTTGATTTGCCAAGCTGATTCTATTCAACTCTTTTTTCTTCAGATCATTCCTTGTATTGTTGATATTGAAAATCGACTGATCTCAGACATCACCGAGCAATCACCCACACAACACGACTCAAACACAATCTGTCTGGTGCAGAAGCTCACAGAACCCATCATTACCACACTGTCAGACTCCTTATCAAGCAAAACTTTCAATCAAGAAACACAGAGGAGCATTCTGGAACGAGTTTCAAACCTGACTTTATATAAAGCTTTATTCAAGGAAGAATTTATCAAGGATATTACAGAATCAACTGATTTTGTAATGGATGTTGATGCCAGAATACCGGCAGATGTAAGGGATAATGCAAATATCATGTCGTTACTGCAGTTAACTGCAAGACGTTTGGAGCATATGCAGGTGCCTCGTTATCAGGCATTGAAAGCTGTGTTGGTTGATATATTGAAGGTGTATCTTAGAGATGAAGATGGAATCGAGGAACTGGATCAGGGGAATGTTGTAAACGACGAGGAAAAGGTGTCAGAAGGGAATGCTGTGGAGAGTGTAAGTATTCCGGAGACTTTAAGGCTGATTTCCACTCGGTAGAATTTCCGAGCGGACGGAATTTTGCACAATAGAACGTTTGTCATGATTCATGAGTAACATTCTGTTCAGATTCAAAGCGACATCTTCTCTCGTCAACAATACATTTCCAGTCCGCTCGGAATATTCTACCGAGGGGAAATCAGCTTTTAAGCTGGAATTCCTAAGAAGATGAACTGAGGTTCTACTTGAGATTTTCAGCTGTGAGAATATTTCGTTAGTATCAATTATCTATTTAATTGTCTAGTCAATTATCCTGTCAATTATCCAATTAATTATCCAGTCAACTATCCAGTCAATTATCTAGTCAATTATCCTGTCAATTATCCAGTCAATTATCAAGTCAATTATCCTGTCAATTATCCAATCAATTATCCAGTCAATTATCCTATCAATTATCCAGTCAATTATCTATTTAATTATCCAGTCAATTATCTAGTCAATTATCCTGTCAATTATCCAGTCAATTATCAAGTCAATTATCAAGTCAATTATCCTGTCAATTATCCAATCAATTATCCAGTCAATTATCCTATCAATTATCCAGTCAATTATCTATTTAATTATCCAGTCAATTATTTAGTCCATTATCCAGTCAGTTATCTAGTCAATTATCCAATCCATTATCCAGTCAATTACCTAGTCAATTACCTATTCAATTACCTAGTCAATTACCTAGTCAATTATCTAGTCAATTATCTAGTCAATTATTTATATATATATGTATATATTTTACCCACAGGACAGTACGGAGGATGAGCCGAAACCCAAACTAAATCAAAGCAAGGCAACAAGACAACAAAGAGTCGAGTCATACCTCAAAAAGATGCCACAGAATCAACGCTTGCATGACCGTCTATTGACTTCAGGGTACAGCAACAGTCTTTGGGAAGATGACATCCACATCACTGTCCAGACTAACGGCAGCTTGAACATTGAAGAGAATCTCAGGCAAACTTTGCTGGCTTCCTTTAACGAGTATGTTGATTTGCTAAAGCAACTTGGTATCCCTGTGATCAAGATTGAAGGAAAGGATGTCAAGATACATGAAGTATTTTCAGATGAATTGACGATTACTGATCTGAAAGGACGAAGAGCTGTAGTTATCAAGGTAAAATTTAAAGGATAGTTACGCAGTGCAAGTTAACTTTTTGTTTCCAAAGCATACGTTGTTTGAGGATTTAGATATCGTGGATTTAAAAGATTCTACCAAATCTTTTTCTTAATTTCTTAATTCTACCAAAAATAAACTAGATTTCTTAAAAAGGGCGTTTCCTTCATTCTCCAAGAGTCTGAAGGGCGTTGTCTCGGAGAATTTTCTTGGGCTTTGCCCCCAAACTCCCCTTCGGACGCAATACTATGAATCACTCCAGGCCCCGACCCGGCTCTCGACGGTTGTCAATAGACTGCTTCAATAAGCTTGGCTTCTCAGTGTCCCAAAACTAGTTTTGGATGCTGGTTAGAAGAATAGCTAAAGAACTACTGTATGTATGTACAATTGCGCATTTTTATGACAGCTCAACGAAATATTTATCTAGTATTTTCAAATCAAATAACAAAATAGTCCATTTTTATCAAGAAGGTGACGGTCATTCAAGAAAATACTCCCAATGGTACACAAACTCCCCAAAAATATTGCAGCAGATGCAACTATCAAAACAGACAGCAGCTAAAGTTGAGGCGTAAATTGAGCTTAACACAAAATTTTTCTTCATGCAGATTATAGACAAACAGCTTAGCAGAAACCAGCAGCCTCGAATACATGCCAGAAAACTGCAATTACTCGCCGATGAAGAAAGAATAGAAACTGAAATGGAGGCTAAAGCATCGACAAAACTCAGACCAAAATCATTCAAAGCCAAAGTCAATGTCTCATTCCTGGATTGTGCAGCCTGTTGTGGTCCGCAGATTATTGGTTGTTACGCTCCCAATGGAGATCATTGTGAGAGACCACTGGAAATAGGTAATATCATTCCGTGTAATAGTCTATCATTTGAAAATGCTTTGGCGACATTTGCAGTTAATTTTACAATAAGAAAAGGTACTGCGATTCAAAATTCCCACTGACGAGTTAAACCAGTATTTTTACAATTTTTTACAAATGTCTAAAAGTTAAAAAGACTTTTCAGACATTTACAGTAATTCATTAAAATGGTATCATTTTAAGACAGTATGTTTTATCAAAAAATTCTTGACACCGTTTTGCAGTTCAGCAATGATCGATGGGGCTTTGCAGAGTGGTCATTTTTGCCTACAATCTGAAATGAATCATTTGTGCTTTTATTAAATCAACTGAGTATATTTTTATGATATTCTGCGTTTAATTCTGCTTCGAATGGTGCATAAGTTTGTTTGGTATATTTTGACGAATGCCCGTGGTAGGCAGAGCCTGAAGGGTTTCAATCATCTTAAACTAAACCAGCTTAAACGAACCATATATAATCGAGTATCGAATGTTTTTGTGGTCAATTCAGCAAATCGAATTCATTTAAAATGGTTGAAACTTAACCTCGTATAGATATAGCTTGTTTAGCTATCCACGTTAAAGGGGCTCCGTCTCCAGATTTCGGTCGAAATGGTGATTTTGAAGTTTTTGATGGGCAATATCACACAGACGTTTACCTGTTTTTCGAAAATCAAAGCGTCATTTTGAAGATAAATCTTTGCACTTT
Source organism: Aurelia aurita complex sp. Pacific (assembly GCA_004194395.1). Classification (NCBI taxonomy): domain Eukaryota; kingdom Metazoa; phylum Cnidaria; class Scyphozoa; order Semaeostomeae; family Ulmaridae; genus Aurelia; species Aurelia aurita complex sp. Pacific. The sequence goes on from REGL01000325.1 coordinate 130,397, forward strand.
GCAGATAGACTTATTAAAGTTCGTCCCTAGTTTTCGCTCGCAATTACAAATCTGTTTTACTTATCTATCTATTGAGTATCATTATCTTACCTATTTATTGAATTGAATTGCTCAGAGAGAGAAAACCAAACGTTCATATCTTTTATGATTGCTCGGATATAAGTGGATTTTTGTGGATTTTTGCATTTTTTGCATTTTTTGCATTTTTGCATTTTGCAAATTGAGCATTTTTTTGTGGCTTCACCGAACAAACTGCAGAAAGCAATGGAGAGCAATGGACACGTGCGGTGGTTGCAGGTTTGTTTACAGTTTGACGACGGAGCCCCTTTAATACCCCATTCGCACTGATACAGTTAAACCCACTTTATCTAAACCAGGTTAAATTTCAACCAATCAATGCATTCAGTTTGTTGGATTGATCAATTAGAATGCAACATTCGATCAGCTGGTTTAGTTTAACCTGCTTTGACTTGCAGGCATGAGTAGGGTGTGACGGGCACAGTTCTCTTCTTAACGCTTTCTGTTGGAAATGGAGAATTGCAACTTCTTACAAAACGAATCATTCTTATTCTTCTATGAAGTTTATTAAAACTGAAACTTTAAATCTTTTTGATTCGGAAAAGATAAAAAATTCAGATAGTTAAGATTTCCTCTTACTCATAGGTATGAGATGTGATAGTGCCTTCGCAAGCATATACGACGAAAACAACACAGAAATTGAAAATGCAGAAATGCTGTTTATGGACGAAGGAGTTTATATTTATCGAGCCTACAGCAATGGACATCCGTATGATACGTCACAGGTACCCTATGATACAAGAATCTATAGGGCCCGTTTGACATTTCCTCTTACATAGGTATGAGATGTGATACCGGGTGCGCCAAAATAAACTATGCACGTTTGGCAAGCCACAATAAATCGTACACTGAACCGATTTTGAGGATTTATGACTTAATCGTCAACAGAAAGCCTGAATTAGATACTGGGATATTTTGCAAATTTTTCTATTTTCAGTTTTAAGAGCTAGAAGCGAGTTTCCTAAAATTTTAGTTTTCGAAAACACTGAAAACGACCAACAAACATCGTTCAAGTTTTCTAAATAATCGACATGAATGGACAAAGAGAGAACATGTTCTTCGGTGATTTGCGATTTAGAAATCGACCAATTGTAATCTGCTATACGAGAGTTCGCACTAAACCCCCAAATCACCCTGAAAACGTTTTCTCTTTGTTCATTCATGTTGAATCTTTTAAAATTTGATCGACGTTTTGTTATCTTTTTCAATGTTTCCGAAAACGAACATTTTAAGAAACTCGCTTCTAGCTCTAAAAACTGGAAACGGAAAAATTTGCAAAAAATTCTAGAATCTAATTCAGGCTTTCTGCTAAATATTAAGTTATAAATCTTCAAAATCGGTCCTGTGTACGATTTATTGTGGCCTGCCAAACGTGCATAGTTTATTTTGGCGCACCCGGTAGTGCATTCGCAAGCATATACAACGAAAACAGCGTAGAAATTGAAAACTCCTGAACATTGCTGCTGATGCTAATAATGCCTTAACGTTGTCTTTTAACAAGAAAGTTTTACTTGCTCTGGACCCACTTGAAAAATATTTACATTCCCACAAGTGTTCAATGCATTCATCCTGGGTTCCACATCTTCTGCAAAGAGTATTTTTGAATTTTCCCTTGCATTTTGCTCTTGGTTGAACCATGAATCTTCAAAAATGGCAACTGTTTTCTGTCTCATCCAGTACCTGGGGGAAGGAGGGTACTTAGTACATTTTCCTGACGGGCTGTGCACTCTTCCCGGGTATTGTTTTGTTTTCGCCTCTTTTCTCCAAGGCAGGGTATCAAAAGAAGGCAATTTTTCTAAAGCCAGTTGTCAAAAGTATTATTTCATTGTTTTTCTACAAATTTCTTACATTTTGGAGTATACTTTTCGCCGATCTTTTCAAAGCCGGCTATCATTTCGAGGGAAAATTCTAAAACCGAGTGAAAAATTTACTCCTTAGAGTGCATACCCCAGCACAATTGAAATCTAAGTACCCCTCCCCCCCACGGGACCCGGTATCATTATTTGAGTGACTTTCTTTTGTAGGTATGGACTGACTTCTTTCATGATTTGCTAGAAAACAGACAGGCAGTTCCTTCAATCATACTTGCACATCATATGCCAAACAGGCACACTTGGTCGGCCATCAGAAGAATTGTCCCTGCAGTGCTCACAGGTACTTTATTTGAATCATTTTGGCCTAAAATGACAGTGGCTAATTCTCGTTACTTGGCTCGAAATATTGCCCGTGTTATAACGGGGACGGTCTATACTCTTATAACCTGATATAATCTCTTTTATAGGCACAATCTTGTCCTGTGATTTTGACTTCACAACAGAATGGAGAACATATTACGACAGTCGACCAGAGTCAGTTCGTTGTGGCAAAGATATCATCCTGATCAAAGGATTTAAAACATCGAAAGTCCGTCCAGAACTACAACGACAGTTTTCAGCACAAACGAGCAAGGATTTAGGTGGAATGATATTTGATGACGTCATGCAAGGGATAATGCAGGATGAGGTGTTGAATGAACTCAGGTTTGTATGATAGTACCAGGTGTCCCAAAATGATGTATTATTGTTTGATTGCTTACATGTCCATAACCAATGAACCGATTTTTAAAAACTTTCTTTTATTTGATTGCCTAGAGTCTAAATTGTATTTTAAGATGTTAGTTGCGGTTTTACCACAGCGTTTTCATGTCGAAAAGAAGATCGATAAACTTGCTCAAATTCTAGCCTTAGATAGCATGAGAAAGAAACGGCCTTCTTTGTCAGTCAACATTTTAGATGTGATGCAAAAGGCTGGACTCGTATTCGTATTCTCTGAATTCAGTATCAACTGAATTCGTATTCTCTAAACGCCATATATTCTATGAACGACATATAAGTTCAGCCTTTTGCATCACATCTAAAATGTTGACTGCCAAAGAAGACCGTTTCTTTCTCATGCTATCTAAGGCTTGAATTTGAGCAGCTTTATCGATCTTCTTTCCGACATGAAGAAATCGGCCTAAACCACAGCCAACATCCTCAAATACGATTTAGCCTTTCGGCATTAGAATAAAATAAAGTTTTTGAAAATCGGTTCATTCGTTATGGAGATATAAGCAATCAAACGATAATACATCATTTTGGGACACCCGGTATTCAGCGTTATTTGCAATGGGCGATGGTGATTTGAGCAATTGACATGAAAGCAAGACGGAAGGCATACAAGAAACTCAAGATTTTGAATCAGACTGTTTAGTTTCTTATGTGCAAGAAAATATATTTACAAGAGGCTGGCAGATTTCATATATGTTCAATAGGAAACTTCCATTTCATATGCCATGTTTTCTCAGCCAAATAGTATTTTTCAAATTCTTGGACCATACTGAATACAGGCAAAGGTAAGCATTACGGGTCTAAATATGTTGATAACGATATACTATTTAATTTTCATGCGTTTCGATATCAAATATGATAGATTGGAAAACAACCTTGATATTAAAATAAATCAGGTTTCCTAATTTACCATTTATAAGAGCTTACAAAAAAAGGCTGTCTAGTTTCTTATAAAGGAGAAATTATTTCTTATGAAGGCAGGCTGCAGTTTCTTATATGCCCGTTTCTTATATGCGGGGACTTACTTTAGCTATGTAAATAACAGGTGCGCCTAATAAGTTCACGTTTAATGATAATCACAATTTTAAGCATTAAATTTTGGCCTAGGCCTCTCTCCCATATGTGAATACATTCTATTATGTTTTCATATACTTTCATCTGAGGACAAATCTGTTTCAGATTCCTTGGTGGATCTATCGCCGAATACATCAGTGATTTGATAGAAACAGGTGTTGCAAATGAGGCAATTATTGCTGATCATTTCAGCTACGATCGATGGAGGGCAAAATACATAAATGTCCATAAATCAGAACCAATGACTAAAGTCACAATTATTCAAAGCATTCGAGAACTTGTGCACAGAATCGTCGATACTTTTGTATGGAAACTGGATCTTGAAGACATGTTCGATAACAGACGAAGGCAATTTATCCAGCTGAAGAAATTTGCTGAGAAAAGAAATGGCGGTTTAATCAAGGCTAGTCGAGAAATGGCGCAAATTCTGAAGAAGTTAGTTACTCGTTACTTTTTATTACATTGTTCTATTTCAGCTTCTGTCAAGTAATAATCATTAGGCAGGTTCCCGAATTTAGTGTATTGACAGGCCGGACCCCTTTGAGCAACTCTCAATGATTTGGTTGCAACAGCCAAAATGGCTTTAGTTCCTCAAGAATCCAAGTTCTGTCCGGTGAATTTGAAGTACTTAGGCTAAAATCCACCTCTGGTATTAAAAATTTCATTGCTCTTCTTTCATCATATAAAAATTTCAATTTGAAGGCGTGCTGTCAACCGACAAATATTTGAATTGTGTGTATCCTCAAGCTGTCGTCGTATATTTTGCAATGACGATGTGGACAACCCGTGTATTTCTGTAGATAGCATATTGCAGAAAACAGGCCTCAATTCTATACCCCGCCCGTTGTTATTCACCGTCAATCTACTAGTGTTTGTCAAGGAATTCAGTTATTCGTTGGATAAAATGTGGTGCCATGTTTTGCCACAGTTACTATATCCTCGTATTCATTCTCACATCTTTCATGCTAAGTAGTTATTGATTCCAGTGGCAGTGAACACCAAGTGCTGCTCCTCAAGACTCATTCTTAAGTCCACTGCTTCTGACAATCGATGGAGCATGGAACAAGTTTGCTCGTCATAATCGAAAAAATGTGATTGTCACATTTGAAGTATTTGGAAAATATTACAATTCTGGAGGCGGCTACAACAGCCGCGCCCAAAGCCCTTCAATATCGCTCATCACCAGCTAACGACGCAGAAGAAGGTCGAGCACCGTCGCCACCCCATCATCGTTATTGGTTTATTTGAAGTAGGCTCCTAAATGCATGATACGGCAAAATTACTGCTAATTCACGCCCTATAAGTTTAAAGGCAGAAACACCGCAATACAACAAAAACAACAGCAAATGGTTGAATAAATTCACGCCTACTATCTTGCTTACAAATCAAATAAAAAATCTGTTTACAATGGTAAGCAATCTTGAAGCAGGCAACAGCAACGGGGCCAAAATCCCCACTGTACGAGCACTCTAAAGGGCCATTCCACATTGTGTGTGTGTGTGTGTGTGTAGCTTTATTTTGATTCGATTATATACACGTAGCTAACAATATATACACTATTTAATAATATATACCGGGTGACCCAGAAAAAAGTGACCCGACGCAATCCGTTACAGAAAAAAAAGCAAGTGGCCGATTGATATATTTCAAATTTTTTTCTGTCGCTAAAAGACTAGCCTACATTATGAGTATTTTTTTGCAAGTTTATTGGGCACGGTGAAATTCCCAAATTAAGCATTTTGAGGAAAAGGGCGGGCTTGAAATCCTCGAAAAGTCCTCAAAAACAGGGGATAGATTTAAAGCCATTTCAGATCTTCAAAACAACGAGAAGCGTGTTTTATTTTGCCTGAGAATATATTTAAGTACCTAGGGACCATAAACGTGCTCTGAAGACTTCCGACTGGGTTGCCTATTCCCAGGTTGAAATGAAACACGCTCCTTGTTGTTTTGAAGATTTGAAATGGCCTTAAATAGATCCCCTGTTTTTGACGACTTTTTGGATTTACAATGGTAAGCAATCTTGAAGCAGGCAACAGCAACGGGGCCAAAATCCCCACTGTACGAGCACTCTAAAGGGCCATTCCACATGAAGTCAATACAGCCAACAAAAGCATATTTTATTGATTTATTGATCGGGATTTTGTTGACTGGGGTCTACTGTTATTGTTGCAATCCTGCTTCTTCCAGCTGTTAATACAGCTAACAAAAGCATGTTTATTGATTTATTGATCGGGATTGTGTTGACTGGGGTCTACTGTTATTGTTGCAATCCTGTTTCTTCCAGCAGCTGTTAGGTGTGTGACGTCATCATTACTGAAATGGACAATCTGATTATTTCTATGGCACACTGAGCAACAAATGCTTCCTCTTGCTCTGAGATAGTTGAACAGAAGATAGATAAGCGGATTCAGCATGGTATGTGCAAAAGGAAGAATATTAACAGGGTTGTTGCTGTTGATGGACACAGTACCGAAGACAACCAAAACATCAGGGAGCGTGCAAACGAAAAACGCAATAGTTATGATCAGTGATAAACACAGGATTTTACGATTCTGGCGCGAAATTTCATCTCGCGAAGTAACGAATTGACGCCTTTTGCTGTACACATGATAGCAGACGATAGCGTAAAGCAACGCGACGATAACCTCGCATGGTACCCAGAGGTACCCGAACCAGTTATCACCATCGTTGTTTTCACGGGCTCTAAGTACGGTGATTATTATGGAGACAAGCCATATCCCAATCAGTACGCACGCGCAGATGATTCTCGTGAAGATTTGTTTGAACCGAAACGGGTAGAGAGTTGCAACAAATCGCTGACCTGCAATGAACACAATATGTAGAAAGGACGAGTTTATAGCTGTGCTACTAACGTGGCCTATGTAATCAAAAGCAGCGTCCATTGTCTTGGTACTTTTACCCCTCAAGGCAAGGATATCCAAAGTGCCTATTGTGACTTGGCTCAAGGCGAGAGTCAGATCTCCGAAAGCCAGTGACAACAATGTTATTTCAAAGGCAGACTTCTCTCCATGTTTACGCAGTAGTGAGATAAGCCATAGCACGTTTAGATTGATTGCTATGATACTAATGGCTATAATCAAGGATTCATGTGTGATGTCATCCATATTTTGTTAATTATTGAAGCAGTGTCACGAAGATGGATCCTTGCGGCACCCCATAAGTTAACCTTTGCTTCTTGTTATTGGTAGTTAGAAACGCGCGTTGTGCTAGCTTGATACCAGTTTCTTTTTCCTGTAGGAGTCAGGCCTTTCGTGTTTTTGTTAGCTTTATATATTATTGGTGTATCAATAGCGATGATTATTGCTTGTTGGTTGAATACAAATGTGCCGGAGTCAGATCCTTGAGGCACCCCAGGCATTAAGTTTTCCTCTTTGCCGTTGGCAGTTTGATCCCAGGACTGTGGCAGTGTGCTTCCAATTTAACTTGAACTCATGCGCCCAATTGCTTTAACGGTCTAGGCAATGCTCCGCTGATGGATCGTTAGGGAAACCCCTCTATTTAATTCAATTCAATTTTCTTTAACTGTTTCTCTTCCCTGTTGGCTGTTTGACACTAGCTTCAGTTTCCTGAAAGGGATCAGATTTCTTTATTCCATTGTCAGCTTGATGGATTATCAGTGCATCTATGACAATTTCCGTTGCTTTTTGAAAGACTATCAATGTCCCCAAGATTGATCCTTGAGGCACTCTGTGGTTTGATGCCAGAACTGTATGGGTTCTGATACTGGCCTTACTTTCAGAAAAGAACACAATTCCTTTGTTCCCTTGTCAACTTCAACTTAATCGATGGGTGTAAAATCCTGAATATCTCTTTGTGAACAAACAATAAAGTCCCGAAGACCCTGAGGCACTCAAGAAGCTAACATTTTGTAAAAATGGTTGGTATTTTGATACCAGAGCTGTGCATGTTTGATACCAATGCAGTTTGTCTGAAGAAAGGAATCATGCTTCTTATTGAAGTGTAGATGTGCAATGTTTATGTATTGTTCGATGAATATCAATGTCCTGCAGATAAATCTGTGACGCCACTCATGATCTTGTCTTGTTAATGTTATAGGTTTTTAATACTTGCGCTTCCCAGTCCGAAACTCGTTATAAACAAACAGGAAAAGGTTCATGAGTTTGATCAGGAGCCATTTGCTGTGCAAATATTTTTCTGTTACCAATTCTTCCAAGAGTAAACATGACTTTCCTGAATCATTCTATCGTGAATTCATATTTACCACGAACCTAATTGATAAGCTCTGCGTCAGCTAAGACCACAGGTAATTTTTGTTGCACCGACAGTCAAGTGATAATTGATAACCAGTTTATTTAGTTAGACTGTATATGGAAGGCGGCTTTCACTTCCCTTCTAAAAGACTGCTTCAATCAAAAAGGCGAAGTTATCGAATCCATGGTATGACGTGGTATAATTATATTAGCATCAGATACAACGATAGATAATTGGTTTAAAGCTAGCTAGCAATAAGTACCTGTTATAACTAGTTAATACAAGTTTGGATTTTTCAGCCTTGCTAATTAATCCCATTTTCAAGCCGCTTCAAAAATGTAGACTGATTACATGAGTCTCAGTTTTCCGCATTGAATTGGATGATTTTTGGCTTCAAACTGAGACTCATGACAATACAGCTTCAAAACGCAGACTAATTTAGGCCATCTGCGCCGCGTTTACTGCGGGACCACTCAGATCGCTTCTTTCTTAATAAGGTCACACCACGTGCCCATTCCTACCGTTTGATTGGTTGATTAGATCAAAGCTCAACTTTTCGAAGCGAAACGACGTTCGAAACGACATTCGAAGCGATGTTCGACTTTTCTTCAGATCTCTCGTAAGATTTTAGTCTCCGTTTTGAATCTGTTTGGTCGTGAGTCCTTGTTTAAGTGAAAATAAAAACATCAGATTAAAAACGTTGAACGAAATCACGTTGTCAGTCTATGAAATATTCGATTTTCAATTCTGAAATCGGCAAATTCAATTTATTGGAAAATTGGAAGATTCTTAAACCTAATTGCTTAAGAACTTGTTTATCATGCGTAAGTTTGGGTGATTAAGTGACAACTCATTCTGCGTGCAGGTTACGTTTACTGGTTTACTGGTTTATGAAATCAAATTCAGTTGAATGGAATTTTCCATTCAACTAAATTCGATTTCGTAAACCAATAAACCAGTTTCAATTCGATTTCGTAAACCAGGAAACTAGTCGAGTCTGCACGCAGGCTACTTATTTGTCAGCTGGTTTGAAAATGTGAGAAAGCACCTCTTGTCTACTAAATGAGTAGCATATTTTGAAAGTTTTTCCTGCACGTTTTGCACACACCGCTTCCGTCACAGCTTACAGGATGAGTAAGATTTCGATCCAAAACTGAAAATTTGCAAATTTTCTTTGAGGTCTAAGGAAACGTTTCTCATGCTGTAACGGGAACGGTCTATACTGATCTAATATTCAACGGAATATGTGCCTCTACTGCAGTAACAGGAACGGTGGTACTCTCAAGTACCGAATAAACGGGGGG
>REGL01000325.1:150643-170408 GCA_004194395.1 Aurelia aurita complex sp. Pacific
GTCAAGAACGTGCCAATTCTGGGTAAATTTGTTGTTGTGCCAGGGTAAACATCATGGTGATTTATCCATCTTATGGTGTCAAATCTGTCTAACATGAAATAAGCCGACGTCAAATTTTGCTATAGGATCGCGGGAAACTTCTGTCTTGTATGCGCTTTCTGTGCGCTTTCTTTATTCCAGTGCCAATTAGCAGAGATAAAACGTTAATCAATTGCTTTAACGAGCGTGACGGACTTTCTTTCTTACTGACTTTCTTTCTGACTGACCTGGAGCCCGCTCTTAGATTACAAAAGTTGGACTTTGTAAATTAAATGGGAGTGAATTTCGTTGGCTTTCAGAGTATAGGCGTAACATCTTTCAAAAAGCTACTGGGCGTCCCAAAAAATGTATACAGATTTGGTTGACACCAGCGATGTGAATTTAGCTTTAATCAATGGCTAATCACTCTCAAAATGTTCCTCAATAGTTAACTTGAACATAGATATCTTGTTTGTAGATATTGGTGCTTTGAGAGCAGAAATATCAATCTTGAAAGCTCAAATTTGCGTCAACCTGCAAACCAGAGCTTTGGGGCCTTTTGGCCTAAGCAAGTTCCTGAAGCACATCGAAATTAAGAACTGAAATTAATGAAAAATTAACAAACTGCCCAACGGGTGACTGGGGGTTGACTTCTGGAAAACAGATTAACACAAGATCTAATATTGTTCAAACTTTATCAAGGCTATCGTTGATTTATATGCAGTGCCTTAAGAATTTACTTAGGCCAAGGCTAAAGCTCTGGTTTGCAGGAGTATGCAAATTTGACCTTTCAAGATTAATATGTCTGCTATCAAACTAGCTATACCAACGAATGAGGTACCTATGTTTAAGTTAACTATCGAGGAACATTTATAGAGTAATTAGACATTGATTGAAGCTAAATTCACATCGCTAGAGTCAACCAAATCCGCATACATTTGTCTAGGACACCCGGTAGAGAGGTAATTACATCTTCTAAACGCAAGAATCAAATCTTGAATCATATTGCCCAATTCGCCGATGCATCTTTTATTTGATTTCCAGTAAGAACCCGCAAAATAGAAACCAGTTTTTTCAAAACAGCCTTTTAAAACAGCCTGTGTAGTTTCTTGTTAAAATTGCATTAATCTGGAAACAGGCTGAAAGGTTTCTTATCACATGGTTAAGAAACCTTCGGTGATTTCAACTTAGATCTTTAAAGAAAACTCAGAAGAAACACTATCAAACAGTATGTTCTTGTTACCTAGCACTCTCTCTAAATTTATTCAGCCATAGCATATACATGCCAAGTATAGATGGAGATGCTTTATCATGAAATCTCCAAACATGTTTTGGCACCTGATTTTAACAAAGATATGATTTTCAATATGAATTTGAATATGACCTTATTTGGGATCCTCCTATAAGAAAGCCTCCTAAAATCAGGCTGAGGAGTTTCTTACATGAGAACACCATTTCTGAAAAAAAAACCAGCCTGAGGTTTGCGGGTTTCTTTCAGCTGTTCCAAAATAGAGTCTAAATCGAACATGAGGAAAGCCAGGGTCCTGCATGGCAAGACCAAATACTAGTAATATATATTCTTTACATTCAGACTCATTTGCTGTTGTTTTTTCGTCGTATTGCGGTGTTTCTGCCTTCAAATTCAAGTAGTATATATTTTGATTTTTTAGTGGATAAAAATGAGAAGAATACCTTTTCCGTTTCAATCAATTCTTTGTTCAATGCTGCAACATCGATTTCTGGATTTGGATCTAGGAGAAAAATTGCAGAAATTAAGAGTATGGTTGACATAAACATCGACGAATCAGCCAGTCAGTTAATCTATCAACGAATCAACGAAAGACTGATCGATCAATCAACATTCAATCGACAATCAATCAATCAATCAATCAATCAACGAACAAACAAGCAAGTAAGCAAGAATAAAAATCAACAAATCATTGACTCTTATCGCCTGATTACAAGGAGATGGCGTCATTGTTTGATTGAATCCATTAACATTGCTTTAAGGACATTTTTTCATTGCTGCGATTGTGTGCATAAACAATACATTATGTTTCAGAAATTCTAGAATAGGCCATTCCGCAGTAGAATGCAAAGGCACTGCTCGCTTTGCATCTCGGTATCCCACGGGGTTTCGAATATGCGAATTGGAAACTCTCACGCAATCCCAAGATGCAACACGAAAAGGGCCTTCGCATTCAACTGCCGAATGGTCTATCGCTGTAACAGTATAGACGACTTGGGTCCCGAGTTATCCTAGCCACACAATCTTGCTTGTAATAGCAAGCCAAAGTGGACCCTTCTGCAAGAGTAACTCTTCTACTGGGCAGCATAGGGCTCAAATCTTTCAAATCTTTAAAAAGGTGGGTGTAAAATTCTATTCCATTTTTCCTTGAATTGAATGGCTTGAAAGGAACTTTTAGAAATTTGTTGTAAATCTGCCGTGAAAATTTCTTGATGTCTTGATTTTTGTTCAAAATGGCGGCAATTTAATGTTTTTCGAAAAATTGATGGAAAATTTTGAAAACACTTAAATTATCGTAAATCCTAAACCAAAGGAGGAAAAGTCATATAACTTTCAAGAAAACCATAATTCATGAAGGCTTACAATATTGTGAAAAGCTGAAATCAGGATCTTTTTTGGTTTAGGATTTAGAAATTTGATGACGTCATGACCTCAAATTTGATAAATGCCGCCATTTTGAAACTAATCAAGATATCAATAAATTTCCACGGCAGATTTACAGCAAAAAAGGCTGAGTTCCTTCCTAGCCATTTAATTCAAAGAAAACTGTAACAGAATTTTACACCGACCTTTTTAAAGATTTGAGCCCTATGTTCTCCTGGGCTAACCTGTCCTCAGCAAGCACTTACGTTCATAAAACAGGCTACTATCACCTCAAAATATCTGGCAATGATTTTGACACAATTCAGTAAATAACAAAAACAGTACAGGCCACATCAGTAACCTTAGAAATATCTCGACCTTTAAAAGAACCAAAATTCAATTTCGACAAACTTATGATTTCGTTCTGAAGATAATGATCTTCCACAAAATGTTCATCTTTCCCGTGTTGATTAACCAATGAACTATTCCTAGCTTTATCAAAAGTCCTGTTGTTTATTATGAGTTGGGCCAGGAATGTTATCGGGGTTCTGGTTTAGGTAAAAATTTGAGCTAGCTAACGATAAATTCAGCTGTTTATTGGCCCTATACAAAGCATGATGTATTTGGAAGCAGAAGCCGAGAAACTATAACTCTTTTTTTTTTTTTTTTTTTTTTTTCTATAAATTCAATGTTAAAAATTTATTTTTTACGAATTACTTAAAATAAAAACAAATTTAACATAAAATAACACAAAAAAAAAAAAAAAAAAAAAAAAAGATAATTTTGCAAAAAAACCATAACTCTCAACGGTCCACTATGTTATGCAACTTACCCACAAGTTCATGGTCATCTGGCGCAGGCTAAAAAATGAAAAGTTAAGTTATTATTCCTTCTTCTCGAAAAGATTCTTTCTGATCAATCCATCAATCGATCGATCGATCAATCAATCAATCAACAAACAATAACAATAAAATATTTAGAACGAGACCTTTGAAACAAGTGCTAATTCAGTTGAGTTACAAATAAATTGAACCAAATTTAACAAACGTATGCTATTGATGATCACTTTGGCATTGCCAATCGCTTTGCACTATCAAAAGTAACAGACACTATTCTGGCAACATGTGCCCTTTATTGTTCCCAAGAACATTCAAGAGAACCCTTTAAAGTGAAACAATTAACGTAATTCAAATACCTCGTGGTAATACTGGTTATATTGCTGTTGATAGTACTGATTGGCACCCACAGGCTGTTGTTGTTGCTGTTGTTGTTGTGGTTGTTGATACACTCCAGTTTGTTGATAATATGAATTTAAGTATTGTTGATATTGTTGTTGATATTGCTGGTAGTATTGGTTGTATGATGACGCATCTGTGCTTGGTTTCGATTGCCTGGAACATAAATAAGAGCTTCAAAAAATATTTCACCAACGACAGACAAATAGCCTGCGTGCACGCTCAACTCCTCTTCAAAGGATAGGTAGTACTTTTTCTTTCAAAGAGAAGCTGAGACTGCGCACAGACTTCAGAAAAACTGCTCGAGCGTCGGTCTAAAAAATTGTAATGTCAAAATACGGTTGCTGGGAACCTTTGCCAACTGAAATTAAGTTTAGGTATAACCATGGCTTAGCAGTCACTGTATCTGATATTTGAACCATTACAGTTGCAAGGAACTTTGCAGCTAAACTACGTAAATGGAATATGAATTGTCTCGTGAATCAAAATGATGTCTAGAAAGGTACGGTAACTGAAAATTCCTTTCTGAATTGATTCGCTTATGGAAACATGGTCAATCTTGGATGTTTCCGTCATCGTTTGCAAACAAAATGACGTCATCAGACGATTCTACAAAATTGTGGATAACTCGGAAATGAAACAAGATATCAAAAAATTCTAAACATGAGTCTTTATCAACAGTGCTATTTACTTGCAGTAATAAAAAGATTCGCTTCAGGCCACCTTTAAGTAAACATTCCCACAAGCTTCGCCTGACAGTATAGTTATACCAAGCCAGTATCCCAGAACTCAGTTACAAAACGAGAGGATTTCCAAGAAAGTGTTCATATGAGGCATAAAGGCGTCTGGGAAGAAGTCGACTATCAGGTCAAAGCCTCTGTATTTCCAATTCGTGTTTACATGACAAACAGGTCGGCCTTTTTTTAGCAAGATTTCGCTTTTAGCATTTCCGTGATCTACCTAGGGAATACGAAACATTCAAGTGTGAAGCCTCCTAACCAGGCAAGACGGGCTAGCCTTGAAGCTTAGTTTTACAGGGTACCAAACCAAGTGTTAATACTGATAAAAGTCTTTGGCTAACCGGGAAAGCCTGCTGCTTAGCTCTTACTTACCCTATCTGCACGGCAGTATTGTTACCGGGATCCATCTAGGCAACACGAAATCTGCAATAAGCGTCAAAAGACCACAACGCCAGGCTTTACAGCTAATTTTCCAGGGCACTAAACGAATTGCGAACACTGACAAAAGTCTGCAGCTAACCGGGAAAGCCTGCTCTATGAACAGTTCCCAGGATTGAATGAACACGAACATTTGCGAATAACCACGTCTTAGCACTTACTTACCCTTTCTGCACGGCAGCGTTAACTTTAATTGGCTTTCCGCCTAATCCCCCAGCTCCTTGCATCTCGTATAATGCTCTTCTGTGTTCTGTCTCGTCAAAGAAACGTACGAATCCAAATCTCCTGGAATCAAACGGGAACAAATATTAGCTAAAGTTGTAATAATATGGCCACCCTCATACAATAGATACTCTTTTATGACGTGGTAACAGAAGGTTAACCCACAACACAGGGTGTCCAATAACATTTTGCTTTCCTCCCATCTATGATACACGTATTTTTCTTCAAAAGAAACCGCTTATAAGGAACTCAGCCCTCAGATCGGCATATTTTTACATTACTGTCACTTGCATTCCCGTATCATATTACTCTTAAGGTATTTGAAAATGTCTAAACATTGGAAAGGCTTCAAAAGACTTTGCCTCGGAATGTTCAGGACTGCACAGAAAGTGCATGTGAAGATCGTTATTGAATATTGAAGAAACTAAACAACTCTGGGTCTCAAAGTTGGAAGATTTTAAGAAACTTTCAGTACTGGCTAAAATTCTTAGTTTCTTATAAAAACATGTATATCTATCCCCAACATCTATGTTAGTAGTAAAATATGTGGAAACAAATGGGCGGAAGCAACAGGATGGAAAATAACGGTCACTGATTTACCAAATACCAAGGGCCATTGTCCTTTGGTTCGGGTACGAGCAGTTGCCCTTATATCCAGCAAAGCTTCAAAACTTATAAATTGATGTAAAAAGGTTGGTATTAAATGCTATGACCTATTTCTTTGAATTGAATGGCTCGAAAGAAACTTTAGCTACTTTGTTATTATTAAAGCATTGGACTTTCTTGAAAAATATTCTGTGATCGCAGGTTAAAAACAAAAAACAAACATCTGTCATTTGCTGGATCCCATCATATTTTGGTCTACCAAACACCTTGGCGGCAACTAGCTTGGATTGCTTTCACTGCCAAGTTATAACCACTGACTACATAATAACAATGAATCATACGATGATGTAAGGGCTTCTTATTCCATCTGTGACGTTCACAGGCATTTAGAGTTACTGCGGCATTTAGTATGGGGAAGATATCGGGTGACTCGAAGGAGATATATCGCTATTTAAAAAACATAAACACTGAAATCTTATTGCGCAAAGAAGATCTAAATGTTGAATTCACGCCCAAACCGCCACACTTGGGGCATTCCGGGAAACACTGGAGCGCGGCAGTGTGACAAAGTTGGATGAATCATAGTTCATCATGCTGCGCTGCATTGCACCACAAGATCCCACCAAATGTAAATTCAGCTTGAAATTCTTTCTTTTACCGATGTGTTTTTGATGTATTTGGATAAGATAGGCTTCAAGTTAGAGTTTGGGACGTTGCTTTAGACAATCGGACAATTATGCTGATTTAAATCAAAATAAAGTCGAGAAAGTGATTGCTACAAAAAAGCACTTTCTTTGTTTTCCAAAAATGTCAAGCCACTCAAATTTTGAAAGGAAGGGTTGTGTTTGCATTTTGCTAAATTTGAAAATGGCTAAATATTTTTGTGCTACCAGTAAACAATACGATCAACCCTTAACCTGCAGGAAAAAGTCCAGCACGGCAATTGAACCCTTTCTTGCAGCATTTTATTTAATTTTGGCATTTTTGGAGAACAGAGAAAGTGCGGTTTTTGAAATGACCCCTTATTTTGGCTTTTACAGTAAAAACCCGCACATAAGAACCTTCATCAGTTAAGAACCTACAGCCTGAAATAATATATTTTGTACCCAATAAATAAGAACCATTTCAGGCTCATATATAAACTAGGTTCTTCATAAATGGTCTTATTCATTCATTGGGAAATAAATGCAACATTTTTGCCAATCAACCTTTTTCGTAAACTCCAAAACATTTCTTACAGAACTGGGATAGGCAGGGCCTGCAGGGGTAAACTTGGTAAGATTGGGTTGAAATGGATAGGGTCAAGAGTGCAAATAAGTTTGGCTAAGATTTAGATTCACATATTTCCTATATTAAGAACCTACACCCTGATTACTAGATGTGCCTCATTGCATAAGAACCTAAACAGGCTGAGTTCAAAATCTTAGGTTCTTATGTGCGGGTTTTTACTGTATGTGCCATAAATCAGCAACCATTTGTCAGATTAGCTAAAACAAGGTCTCAATATTATGCAACTATATCAAGAACATGACAATAGAGCTTACAGCTCCTCTGCTGCAACTACGCAAAAGGGGGCACAATATCTTCGGACACCCTGTGCAACGACTATACGATTACGTTTATTTTCAGTCCTGTTCAGCAACGCTCCCGTCAACTAAACCGAAAATGGCTAAGCATCCCAGAATACTTTAGAACATATCTCTTTTTGTTACTTGATAAGTAACAACTTCTTCAATATTTTATCAGATTTTACTCTTTGAAGATTAAACTTTAAAGCCACAGTTATTTTTCTGGCTGAAAGCATCCTGTGTTTCCTTCATTGCTTTAATATTTGTTTTGGTTTTCTGGGGTTAATTTTGTTCATGACTAACAACTGTTTCAGGGATGTGTCGGGGCAGACATTTTCTGAGTTTCAATTTTTCTACAGGGTTTCCCAAACATTGTGCCCCGTTTGCCTGAAGATTGCAACACAACGGCAAAAGATTCTTGCCAAACTTTTATATAATGTTGCTCTTCAGATGTTCAATTAAAATTTGCTGCCTTCAGAAGACCAAATTTGCCTGACGACTGAAACCAGCGGTCGGCCATTCTGTCTTACTATCATACTTTGAATAGGGAGCTTATGGTACTTTGCTGAAAATCTGCCGTGGAAATTTGCTGATTAAGTGCATGAAATTAAGTTCTGAAAGAAAAAAAGCAGCTTGTTTACATGACCTTCAGAAGACCAAATTTGCCTGACGACTGAAACCAGCGGTCGGCCATTCTGTCTTACTATCATACTTTGAATAGGGAGCTTATGGTACTTTGCTGAAAATCTGCCGTGGAAATTTGCTGATTAAGTGCATGAAATTAAGTTCTGAAAGAAAAAAAGCAGCTTGTTTACATGGCTTTTGGTTTGCATGTGGAAAAGAACTGGGGTGGATCTCACCACCCAAGTCTGGCCCTGGACAACGCCCATGTAACCAACAAGGAAAACAAGCAAAGAAAGAAGCACGCATAAAGGAATATTAAAACAGAAAGCTTACTTGGATTTTCCTGCAGCGTCTGTAACGACTGTGGAGAAAGAAAATATCGAAATTATGAATGATGATGCTGAAGCGACATCAACGACAATGAACTACAGATGACGGGCTTGTGCAGTCTTGTCCATGGCTTAATCTATATCCAGCAAGCAAACACCAGACAAGAGCGTGACATGTCTAAGGGAAAAACCATTAATTCATTGTATTAAGATTTACAAGGAAATCTCTTACGACGGGCACAGCTGTGACAAGCGTACACTTTAACTGAGAAAACACTGTTCCTTAGCGGGCAGAAAAACAGTTTAACCTCATGTAAGATATAGGATTAGGGTCGAATAATCAAAGTGACGTCTTGGCTCATGGGAACTTGCATTCGATTAAGAATGCCGCCAAGATAAAATGTAATGAAAACCAAATATTATGGCAAGCAAAAACAATGTATCGGAAATAACTATAAATCCCTAAATAAGTCTTGCTACAGACACAGTACAGACACAGCAAGCCTCCAAGGACCTGATTAATCTTAGATGAAGTTGAAAGGGCCATTATTAATCACTTGCTCAGCAAGCTCAAGTGACTGTAATACACCTTTTAGCTGTTCTACAAAAGAGCCTGGATCGAGCGTTAATTTTATACAATTTCATACGAGAGGTTCGATCGAGTGGCGTTAGAGCTTCTATCGCTATTGTGCACATTCGAAAATTCTATAAAATGTAACAAAACATCGTTCGATTCTGATTATTTTCAGAATAGCTAAAAGGTCTGTTGCAATTTCAATTCGAAATTCGGAATTAGAATTTGCCAGATATTTTTGCTTGTTTGTTTGTTTGTGTGTTTGTTTGGTCTCTATTTGGCATTCGAAGAAGCTAAGCTTCACGATCTCCTTCCTCGTAATGTAACGACACCTTCTGATTCCTTTTTTCTATTCATGACAAACTAAAACTAACTAATGTAAATACATAAATACTGTACGGTTCTTGGCGTAGGAAGACACAAGGTCATCTGGCCTCCACCAAGAACGGTACTTACAATTTTACAAATCCAAATTCAAGGCAAACACATGAAATAAAACAAGGAACAAAAAAACAACATTAAACAAGGGATAAAAAAACCACATCGACTTTATAAACTTGCTCAAGCTCAAACTGTGATTAATGCAATTTAATAAGGACCCAAACTATTTATCTTAATATTCAAGAAATTAATTAGCAAAGCAGATAAATGTTTGGTAAATATTTGAAATAAAACAGTTTCGCTTGAGATGAAGATAATGCAGTCACATAAAAAACATTGATTGCCAGCTAGTCCCCGCACAGTCAACGTTAGGTATTTCTGTGCAGGTTTTATTGTTAGGCTACAGTTAGTCCCAAATTAGATGTCACCTGCAAATGCCCGCGAATAACAACTGTTTTGCAAAGGAATTTTGCGTTATCGCAAATCTCAGGTGACATCTACATTCTGTTTCAAATTAGATGTCAACTGCAAATGCCCGCGAATAACAACATTAGAAGTGTTTTGCAAAGGAATTTTGCGTTATCGCAAATCTCTAATTTGAGACAAACTACGCTTTATTATTAAAAAACTGAAATTTGACAAATTCAATCGAAAAGTCGCAGTTGTCGGTGTGGCAGCTTTGAACAAAATTTGATCTGTCAGAAAATTTGACACTTATTTAGAAAATTAACGAGAGTAAGCTTGCTCCAGTATACTTGAGCTTTGGCTATGTGGCTAGGCCCATAACAAACGTAAGTAAAAAGAGCAAGAAAATATGTTGAAATTTAGTGATAAGAGCTCCAAGTGACTCACTGCCAAACCCAACAGACAATCTCTATTGGTAGCTCATACCAAGGACTTGAAGCTTATCCCATGGAAGAAGCACACGCAAATGGATGGATGAGTGATTGCAACCCTCCCCCCCCCCCCCTTCCCAAGGAGACAGCCATTTCATTGGAACCAACCAATAAATAAAATTCAACTTCTCTTCAAGTTTTGCAACCGCTTGACTTTTCAAAGTTCACAAGTTGGATAACAGAATCCATCTGTCAACTCATTCAATATTTATGGCAATGACTTTATTGAAAATTATCATGAAAATATTAATTTACAGAGAACAAATGAAATGGTGAAACTTCTGCATTAATATTGAATAAACTGACGAAGACGCTTTCGATTCTATGTTGCTCTGTGGTCTTCCAGTCTTCAGTTATTTCTTTAACTGATTTTTAGGGTTACCAAAATCTAAACTACTTTGAATTGAAGATTTACATTGATGGAGCCCTCAAATCAAAATACAATATTTCACAATGTGCTAGCGGTCAGGAGATGTAAAGGAAGTCTTGAAAATAACTGAATACTTCTCAGAATCTAGAAACTGATTTTTGGGTCGGGAATCTCCAAATTGCTTTCAATTCAAGTTTTACAGTTATGCAACCCTCAAAATCAAAACACCGCTATTTCATAAGGTGCTAGCGGCAGGCAGGCGTAAAGGAAGTCTTGAAAATAATTGCCCGGCAGATCTTTAGATTTACCCTTCTTTTTTCGTTGTAAGCAAGTAACTTCTCTTAAAAACCACCTTTCGCTTGCACAAGGCGAGAGTTCGCCCTACAAGTTTCGGGGCAACTTTTTCAGCTTTGTTTGTTTTGAATTGCTGGTTGAGAGAATTCCCTTTGTCTGCAGATGCTAATCGCTTTGAATTGAGGTGTCAATCAAACACAACTGTTGCTATGTATTACAAAATCTGCCCTTGTTCATTGCAGCAATTTGAGGTCTTCCAAACTCTTGTGACCCTAAGAGACCCATAACAATCATTTATGCATAGCCATCGCATCAAAGACTTTGCAAAACTCTGATTCAATGCTCTATTGAGCAGATTTTTGTTCTGATGGACGGACACCTTCTGGACCATATAGGTGTCCTTTGGAGAAAGTTGATTGTAGTTGGTCTCCAAGGTGTCCATTTTATCGAGAGTTAATGACGGTAAACTGAGACACTGTTATATCTTCGTAAGCTCCTCAAATGGCCCAGACTAGATAAGCAATGTTTCTCCTTAGCTGTATAGCAACTATCATTGTAGCTGGGCCACATCCAAGATCAAGATACCGATAATAAGAAATTTAATAACTCAAAACTCACCTTTAGCTGCTCTCACAGACTGATAACGAGCTTGGAAATAGACCTAAAAAGAAAACAACGAATTTAGAAGTTTGAAGGAACATCCCAGATTAAACGAGAGACTGATAAATAGCTCGAAATTAGAAAGATAAACAAGTAAATAAAGTAAAATATAAGCACTTTGATGCAAACTGATATAAGCAAGACGTTTTGAGTATAGGCCGTTATCGTTATTTGGCTTGATAACGGGCTATGTTCGAAACGTCGTGCTTATTTCAATTCGCATCAAAGTGCTTACATTTTACTTTATTTACTTGTTTATCATTTTACAATTGCACTACACGCAACAAAAAGATATTTTAGCTCGAAAGTAGATCTAAAACGAACAACAACGAGTTTAAAAACTTGCAGTCGAGGGGCATTTCATTCATTCGAAAAAGTGCACAAGACTTTTTGAGGACAAAAGGATTTTGACGGATTTGTAATTAATACTTCTTGAAAACAAAAGGATTCTTGCCACAGGTGAACGAGATTTTTTTGAATGAAATGCGCCCCTCGCTGGCAGTAACAAGGGATTGACAACGAGCTTGGAAATAAACCTGGCAAGGAAACAACCTCTTTAAAAGTTCGAAGGAATACATATAGGAATAGAGAAGTAGAAATAGCTGGGACAACCAGGCTAATTTTGAAGGGGCATGCTACTTTCCAACGGTAAAAAAAGGGAGCGATGCCTCCCCTGTCAGAGCCCTTACTGACAACAAGCTCGAACGTAGTCCCACAAGAGACAACAACAATTTCAAAAAGTTGTGGTGACGAGAGATTGACAACGATCTTGAAAACAGAACTGAAACGAAAAACAACCGACTTGCTGAAGGGTCAATAAGATATGTTCAAGAATTCCAGGGTTTATAATTCGGCTAAAACTGCGGGTGTTATCAGATTAAGAAAGGACGAAGGCTACCATGATGCTTCAAGGCTTTAACGACCTTAAGGAGGAAAGATTAAATATTTTGAATCAACCAATAAACGATCAATAAACCGAGAATGTTTTATCGATATCGAAACGATCACACATTTACTTTTTATCAGAAACTAAAAATTTTACCCACAACTGTAGTTTCTTAGAATTACGGTACTTAGAGTAAACGTATATTTTATAAGAAACCAAAAATTTGAGCCAGTACTGAAAGTTTCTTAAATTACACGAATTTTTTAAGAAACAAAGAATTTGAGCCAGTACTGAAAGTTTCTTCAATTACACGTCTTTTTTATAAGAAACTAAAAAATTTGAGCCAGTACTGAAAGTTTCTTAAATTACACGTATTTTTTTTATAAAAACAAAGNCGAAACGATCACACATTTACTTTTTATCAGAAACTAAAAATTTTACCCACAACTGTAGTTTCTTAGAATTACGGTACTTAGAGTAAACGTATATTTTATAAGAAACCAAAAATTTGAGCCAGTACTGAAAGTTTCTTAAATTACACGAATTTTTTAAGAAACAAAGAATTTGAGCCAGTACTGAAAGTTTCTTCAATTACACGTCTTTTTTATAAGAAACTAAAAAATTTGAGCCAGTACTGAAAGTTTCTTAAATTACACGTATTTTTTTTATAAAAACAAAGCATTTGGGCCAGTACTGACAGTTTCTTAAAATTACCAGATTTTGAGTACTCAGAGTTTCTTATCTTTACATGATGGCCATAGGGCTGTCATTGTCTTTTGCTCCTCGTGGTATCGTCCCAGTAGCGTTGCATAGTAATTAGAAATAGTAGAATGTAACCTGTATTGTAATATTTTATATGGATATAAAGAAACTTTTTGGGACGAAATGCGTTTTTTGCTATTCAACGTAGTTCTTTATCGCAGGTACTGGTGAGTTACTTACTTATTTCTTTCCTTTCAGGTTTTAAGATTAACTCGTTTTTCCCTTACAGGATTCAACAGTTTTTTCTCTTGTTACAGGTTTGTTTTGGTTATTGTTATTTTACAGGAGTTAACAGTACACGAAGGGACTTTCCCGAGAAAATCCCCCGTAAATACAGATTTCGGTGTTTTGTTGCGTTTGTGGGTTGAATACAATGAGTCCGTTATTTAAGGCTATTTTCAAACCATCATCCCTAACCATCGACCAGGCTTCGAAAAACCTTGTTTTGAAGTGTTCACAAGGGCACAGGTAGTAACGACGAATATTGTCATGGAACCTCTTAACAAACTCGTAAGAAACTCTGAGAACTGAAAATCTGATGATTCTAAGAAACCTCCAGTACTCGCCCGAATTCTTAGAGTTTCTTATAAAAAAATTCGTGCAGTAAACTAAATACCTGAATTGAGAAGCTTACAAAGTCTTGTTGTTGATAATTTGACTCTCTTGCGAAAGACAGAACTTCCCTTCTACCTCTTCAAGGATGCTCAATAAGCCAGCAACCACTATCAAATCCCTCAGGTATTTGGTATTACTCTTTATATTCACTTACACCTTTCAGCTTATTCAAAACAATCGAATGATCCCCCGGATTATAATC
This sequence comes from Aurelia aurita complex sp. Pacific, assembly GCA_004194395.1. Taxonomy (NCBI): domain Eukaryota; kingdom Metazoa; phylum Cnidaria; class Scyphozoa; order Semaeostomeae; family Ulmaridae; genus Aurelia; species Aurelia aurita complex sp. Pacific. The sequence continues at coordinate 164,675 of REGL01000325.1, forward strand.
TGTAATTACTGCTCATGCGCAATGATAACCAAAGGAAAGAGACAGCTACTGGGCATGTGCAATGATTGCAAATGGGAGGTCGTGTCTTGATCAATTTGGTTGATTTAACAAATTAGGCAATCCAGCCTCGAGACATATGGCAAGCAAACACGGCTAATCTTATTACAGTTTCAAACAACGGCCAAGATGACTATTGTTGTGTTCATTACCAATCAACTTGAGGTTAGAGGTGCTATGCAAGGAACGCTGTACCGGGTGAACCAGAAAAAAGTTCCCACTTTTGAAAATTCATAACATCAAGGGTACTGGATGGATTGGAATGAATCAATATTTGCTTGACAGCCAAAAGATCGAATTCTTTTTGTGATTTTTCTCGCCTTCTTACGAGCACTGGAAAAATTGGAAAATTCAAATTTAGACAAACTTGGTGGTTGCAAAATCAATGAGAAAGACCTAAAATACTTGATCAAATCATGAAGGACTCCTCGCTCTGAACAACAGAAAAAATGTAATTTCTCATGGGCGACAGATATCGTCTGCACATTTATCGCCATTGGATTGAAAATCTTTAGTATCTGGTTGAGAATCTTATGTCTTGTTACTCTTGAGAGAGGTGAAACGCTTATGCGTATTGTTCTGCGTCAGGAGAGTCCTAACGAATTGATCAAGTGTTNCAAATCATGAAGGACTCCTCGCTCTGAACAACAGAAAAAATGTAATTTCTCATGGGCGACAGATATCGTCTGCACATTTATCGCCATTGGATTGAAAATCTTTAGTATCTGGTTGAGAATCTTATGTCTTGTTACTCTTGAGAGAGGTGAAACGCTTATGCGTATTGTTCTGCGTCAGGAGAGTCCTAACGAATTGATCAAGTGTTTTAGGCCCTTTTTCAGTCATTTTGCAAACATGAAATTTTTGTAAAGTTGAATTGACCTATATTTGCAGTGCTCATAAGAAGACGAGAAAATCACAGACATACTTTGATCTTTTAGCTTTTAACTAGAATTGGAATCATTCAAACCCATGAAGTACTTGTGGTGCTTCGAATTTTCAAAAGTGGAAACTTTTTTCTGGCTCACCCGGTACATCCATCCCTTTCAGATTGCGGCTGCTGCGCATGCCTTGAAGCTATTTCATAAGTACACTAATATTGATAAGAAACTACTTATTAGAAACTAAAGTAGCCTCATTCAGACAATTAAGAACCTAAGAGGTCGATTCGAAGTGAAGAGACGTTAAACTTTGAATCAAATTTTCATTTAATAAGCAAGAGAAAATCGGAATGAGGTTGCGGAACATGGGGGGAACATGCTACTTTATTCAATATTAACTTGTGTTATCAGAGAATAGACTGTCACATGATCAAGAAATTAACTTTTTGTAAACATTATTCAATGGACAAGAACTGAAGAAGTAAATATTATCTCAATATAATTGCATGATTACCACTGAGGCTCAAAATCCAATTTGGAAAAGTTCAGCTAATGGATTTGGAAGATTTACTGTGTTGAGTTACGAGACAACTTTGACTGAGAATAATAATCACTGTCTTAACCTTCAACGTTGGTTTTTTAAATATTATTGAATTCATTTTATGAACTTAGTCTGTCTTGATGTCAAAACGTTTAAAACGAATAGACGTCATCCTTTTTGTGGTGACTCGAATCATCTTGAGGTCCAAAGAAATGATGACTCTATTGGAAAATGTCCAAAAACATAATTTTACATCCATTTGCACATCATGGACTAAAATGATTCTGAGATATGGCACACCTTAAGCTCAATAATAAAGTAAGCTACGTGTAGCTTAAAGTAAACCAACAGAGTTAAAAACAGCTTGGCCAGGGAATGAAGCGATCTAACAAAACCTATTATACTTGATGTGGCACGTGTCCTTCTTATGTCGTATGTTTAGCCTAGATTGCTATACCTCCGTTCATTTAGTTTAAATTCATGACTCAAACCTTCAAGGCCTTGCCACGAAATTCTGAATCTCAAAAAACGTGGTATGTTTAGGGTATGTTTATCATTCCTTATTATCTGTTTTTCAAATATTGCCACATCATGTGTAGTCATTAATGATTTTGATAAAATTCATCAATGATATACAGTTTCCAGACATTTTCCAAAACAGGTCCACAACGCCGGGAGTTCGAAAAATCTNGATCGAAACGATCACACATTTACTTTTTATGAGAAACTAAAATTTTACCCACAACTGTAGTTTCTTAGAATTACGGTACTATGAGTAAACGGTTATTTTATAAGAAACTAAAAAATTTGAGCCAGTACTGAAAGTTTCTTAATTTACACGTCTTTTTTATAAGAAACAAAGCATTTGAGCCATTACCGAAAGTTTCTTCAATTACACGTCTTCTTTATAAGAAACTAAAAAATTAGAGCGAGTACTGAAAGTTTCTTAAATTACACATATTTTTCATACAAAACAAAGAATTTGGGCCAGTACTGACAGTTTCTTAAAATTACCAGATTTTGAGTACTCAGGGTTTCTTATCTTTATATAATGGCCATAGGGCTGTCATTGTCTTTTGCTCCTCATGGTATCGTCCCAGTAGCGTTGCATAGTAATTAGAAAGTACAGTAGAATATAACCTGTATTGTAATATGTATTTTATATGGATATAAAGAAAAAAAGAAGTTTCTTATGAGTTTCTTAAACGTTCAATAACAAGCTTCATGTTCATTACCTATGCCCTCGTGACCATCTCAATACGGTTTTTTGAAGACTTTCCAATATTTAGACGGCCACTTTTTCATCGTTAATTTGTGCCCGCGTAAGTGGCCTGTATCGTTAATTTGTTCTTCGTATGAACCGAACTTTTTTTCCCGACGAAATGCGTTTTTTTTATTATTCAACGTAGCTCTTTATCGCAGTTACTGGAGAGTTACTTACTTATCTCTTTCCTTTCAGGTTTTAAAATTAATTCGTTTTTCTCTTGCAGGAATCAACAGTTTTTCTCTTTTTACAGGTTTGTTTTGGTTGTTGTTATTTTACAGGAGTTAACAGTACACGAAGGGATTTTCCCCAAAAAATCCCCCGTAAAATACAGATTTCGGTGTTTTGTTGCGTTTGTGGGTTTAATATAATGAGTCCGTTATTTAAGGCTATTTTCAAACCATCATCCCTAAACATCGAACAGGCTTCGAAAAACCTTGTTTTGCAAAGTTCACAAGGGCACAGGTAGTAACCAAGAAGATTGTCATGGAACCTCTTAACAAACTCGTAAGAAACTCTGAGAATTGAAAGTCTGATGATTCTAAGAAACCTTCAGTACTGGCCCAAATTCTTAAAGTTTCTTACAAGCAAATTCGTGCAGTAAACTAAATACCTGAATTGAGAAGCTTACAAAGTCTTGTTGTTGATAACTTGACTCTCTTGCAAAAGACAACTTCCCTTCTACCTCTTCAAGGATGCTCAATAAGCCAGCAACCACTATCAAATCCTTCAGGCATTTGGTATTACTCTTTATATTCACTTCCACCTTTCAGCTTATTCAAAACAATCGAATGATCCCCCGGATTATAATCTGTAATTACTGCTCATGCGCAATAATAACCAAAGGAAAGAGACAGCTACTAAGCATGTGCAATGATTGCAAATAGGAGGTCGTGTCTTGATCAATTTGGTTGACTTTAACAAATTAGGCAATCCAGCCTCGAGACATATGGCAAGCAAACACGGTCAATCTTATTACAGTTTCAAGCAACGGCCAAGCTGACTATTGTTTTGTTCAGTACAAATCAACTTGAGGTCAGCAGTGCTATCCAAGGAACACTGTACCGGGTGAACCAGAAAAAAGTTCCCACTTTTGAAATTTCATAACATCAAGAGTACTGGATGGATTAGGAATGAATCAATATTTGCTTGACAGCCAAAAGATCGAATTATTTTTGTGATTTTTCTCGCCTTCTTACGAGCACTGGAAAAATTGGAAAATTCAAATTTAGACAAACTTGGTGGTTGCAAAATCAATGAGAAAGACCTAAAATACTTGATCAAATCATGAAGGACTCCTCGCTCTGAACAACAGAAAAAATGTAATTTCTCATGGGCGACAGATATCGTCTGCACATTTATTGCCATTGGATTGAAAATCTTTAGTATCTGGTTGAGAATCTTATGTCTTGTTACTCTTGAGAGAGGTGAAACGCTTATGCGTATTGTTCTGCGTCAGGAGAGTCCTAACGAATTGATCAAGTGTTTTAGGCCCTTTTTCAGTCANCATGAAGGACTCCTCGCTCTGAACAACAGAAAAAATGTAATTTCTCATGGGCGACAGATATCGTCTGCACATTTATTGCCATTGGATTGAAAATCTTTAGTATCTGGTTGAGAATCTTATGTCTTGTTACTCTTGAGAGAGGTGAAACGCTTATGCGTATTGTTCTGCGTCAGGAGAGTCCTAACGAATTGATCAAGTGTTTTAGGCCCTTTTTCAGTCATTTTGCAAACATGAAATTTTTGTAAAGTTGAATTGACCTATATTTGCAGTGCTCACAAGAAGACGAGAAAATCACAGACATACTTTGATCTTTTAGCTTTTAACTAGAATTGGAATCATTCAAACCCATGAAGTACTTGTGGTGCTTCGAATTTTCGTGAGTGGAAACTTTTTTCTGGCTCACCCGGTATATCCATCCCTTTCAGATTGCGGCTGCTGCGCATGCCTTGAAGCTATTTCATAAGTACAATAACATTCATAAGAAACTACTTATTAGAAACGAAACTAGCCACATTCAAACAATTAAGAACCTAAGAGGTCGATTCAAAGTGAAGAGATGTTGAATCAAATTTTCATTTAATGAGCAACAGTATGACCAAAATCGGAATGAGGTTGCGGAACATGGGGGGAACATGCTACTTTATTCAATATTAACTTATGTTATTAGAGAATAGACTGTCACATGATCAAGAAATTAACTTTTTGTAAACATTATTCAATGGATAAGAACTGAAGAAGTAAATATTATCTCAATATAATTGCATGATTACCACTGAGGCTCAAAATCCAATTTGGACAAGTTCAGCTAATGGATTTGGAAGATTTACTGTGTTGAGTTACGAGACAACTTTGACTGAGAATAATAATCACTGTCTTAACCTTCAACGTTGGTTTTTTAAATATTATTGAATTCATTTTATGAACTTAGTCTGTCTTGATGTCAAAACGTTTAAAACGAATAGACGTCATCCTTTTTGTGGTGACTCGAATCATCTTGAGGTCCAAAGAAATGATGACTCTATTGGAAAATGTCCAAAAACATATTTTACATCCATTTGCACATCATGGACTAAAATGATTCTGAGATATGGCACACCTTAAGCTCAATAAAGTAAGCTACGTGTAGCTTAAAGTAAACCAACAGAGTTAAAAACAGCTTGGCCAGGGAATGAAGCGATCTAACAAACCTATTATATTTGATGTGGCACGTGTCCTTCTTATGTCGTATGTTTAGCCTAGATTGCTATACCTCCGTTCATTTAGTTTAAATTCATGACTCAAACCTTCAAGGCCTTGCCACGAAATTCTGAATCTCAAAAAACGTGGTATGTTTAGGGTATGTTTATCATTCCTTATTATCTGTTTTTCAAATATTGCCACATCATGTGTAGTCATTAATGATTTTGATAAAATTCATCAATGATATACAGTTTCCAGACATTTTCCAAAACAGGTCCACAACGCCGGGAGTTCGAAAATCTGGTTAT
>REGL01000325.1:170429-184002 GCA_004194395.1 Aurelia aurita complex sp. Pacific
CTATGAACTAAAAAAATCCTGAAATTGTATCGCTTTGTTCCCTCATTCGGTCAAAAGGGGGTACTTTTTTTTAGACACCCGGTATACAACAACACAATTCTAGAAAAATGAACTTATAAAACATAAGATTTATACTGTGTTGCAAAAACATACTTACTGGGTATGATCTTTCCCATAAACAGCATAATTAAGTTTGAATCTTTTGATCTAAAAGAGCATTTTATCAGCATCATTAAACCAATATTTGTATGTTTGATCGAAAATGGAAAATGAAATTGAAAGCAAGTCTTTGAAAGAATAGATACATACAAAGATACATTATGGTAGCACCTCTGATACACCACTTTCCTCATCTTGTTCTGTCTTGCAACAAAAGGGGAAATATAAAGTAAATCAGTGTAGCAAAAGAATTATCCAGATTTCTAAAACAGTATAAATGATTACAATAATGAAATAATCTCCACATCTAATTGAAGCTTTCTGCTACAAAATCGTTGGAAGTCCACTGAAATCAGTGTATAATTATTAATTGCACACGTTGGCACAACCACCAATAGACTTAATGACTTTTCATCCCTTATTTCCCTGCGTTCTTTGATTTGCTGATATCACTTGGGACTTATACCATTACTCTTATATAAAGTGGACCCCCTTTAGGCCCATATGGACTGGTTCCGCATTTACCAATCAAATTGCTAGAATTTAATTTCCAACCAATAAGGAGGCGTTATGTAGATAGTTTTTGTTGTTGCACACACAAAAAATGGTTGATACAGCCTAGAGTTCTCGTAGCTGTGATGGATTTATTTTGTTTCTAAAGAGGAAGATTACTGCTTGAAAGGTATGTACTTTGCAATGAGTAGGTCAGGAAAACATTATTCTTTGTACTAAAAGTTTGCTTTTCAATGTTGAAGCTCTTTAAACCAGACTTTGAAGTGATTTTGTTGAGTGTAAGAGAACTCCCGCTAGTTTAGGCCATTTTCAAACAGGGGGCCCACTTTATAAGAGTAACGGTATGAGTCCCTATTGAGCAAGNTCCCTCATTCGGTCAAAAGGGGGTACTTTTTTTTAGACACCCAGTATACAACAACACAATTCTAGAAAAATGAACTTATAAAACATAAGATTTATACTGTGTTGCAAAAACATACTTACTGGGTATGATCTTTCCCATAAACAGCATAATTAAGTTTGAATCTTTTGATCTAAAAGAGCATTTTATCAGCATCATTAAACCAATATTTGTATGTTTGATCGAAAATGGAAAATGAAATTGAAAGCAAGTCTTTGAAAGAATAGATACATACAAAAATACATTATGGTAGCACCTCTGATACACCACTTTCGTCATCTTGTTCTGTCTTGCAACAAAAGGGGAAATATAAAGTAAATCAGTGTAACAAAAGAATTGTCCAGATTTCTAAAACAGTATAACTGATTACAATAATGAAATAATCTCCACATCTAATTTAACCTTTCTGCTACAAAATCGTTGGAAGTCCACTGAAATCAGTTTATAATTATTCATTGCACACGTTGGCAACCACCAATATTCCCCGCATTCTTTGATTTGATGATATCACTTGGGACTCATACCATTACCCTAAAGTGGACCAGGTTGACCCCCTTTAGGCCCATATGGACTCGACTGGTTCCTGATTTACCAATCAAATTGCTAGAATTTAATTTCCAACCAATAAGGAGGCATCATGTAGACAGTTGTTGTTGTTGCACACACAAAAACGGTTGATACAGCGTAGAGTTCTCGTAGCTGAGATGGATCTATTTTGTTTCTAAAGAGGAAGAGCACTGCTTGAAAGGTATATATTTTGCAATGAGTAGGTCAGGAAAACAATATTCTTTGTACTAAAAGTTTGCTTTTCAATGTTGAAGCTCTTTAAACCAGACTTTGAAGCGATTTTGTTGAATGTACGAGAACTCCTGCTAGTTTAGGCCATTTTCAAACAGGGGGCCCACTTTATAAGAGTAACAGTATGTGTCCCTATTGAGCAAGTGATATCAGCAAATCAAAGAACGCAGGGAAACAAGGGATGAAAAGTCATAAGTTTAAACCACCAATAAATCATTTTGGGACTGTTTATTTCAAGCATGAACACAGTAAAGAATAATCATTTTCATGGTTTTGTAATAGAGTTTTGAAAAATAGCCCATCTGTTTCCATAAATTTCTGTAAGTTACTGTAAGTAAAGCTGATAAAACTTCTGTGTGGATACTGTGAAAATGCAATCATAGCGATGAAGGGGAAGATTTCATAAAATAAGATCAACAGAATTAAAAAAACAACAATTTCATCTTACAGGATTGGTTCCAGGAACTGGTAAGCCATTGAGTTTCTTTAGAGCAGCATCAGCAGCAGTTGGACTTTCAAATTCAACAAAACAATAGCCAGCACTTGTTCTGCAGGTGAAACAAAAAGAGAGGTGATATCATTTCAAGTAAAAGCAGCAAGTAAAAATTTATCTTCAGAAAGAGATCTTTGAGAAACTGCTGCACATACAGGGTGTTCAAATCACTGGTTGTTTCAAAACCAGCGAATTCTATCTTCATATTTAACCTTATAACTTGAATTTAGCATCAAATGGACTTAAACTTTACAGTTATGCTAGGAAATACATTTGGAAGTACTTAATGTAAGTGCTTTAAAGAAAAATTCCTAAGAAATTAAAAACATTCTCATTAAGAGTTCTCAAGAACTCTAAGGCAGGAAAACCATGTTGATGTGCACAAGGCCTGAACTGTTCTCCCCCAAAACTTATTTTCAGTTTAATAAGCATATTGAATTANAGTTATGCTAGGAAATACATTTGGAAGTACTTAATGTAAGTGCTTTAAAGAAAAATTCCTAAGAAATTAAAAACATTCTCATTAAGAGTTCTCAAGAACTCTAAGGCAGGAAAACCATGTTGATGTGCACAAGGCCTGAACTGTTCTCCCCCAAAACTTATTTTCAGTTTAATAAGCATATTGAATTACTTACCCTTGGGATTTGTTTTTCATGAGCTTGACATTGACAACAGTCTCACCCATAGCAAGAAATGCACTGCTTATGAACATTTCTTCCATGTATGGTTCCAGCTAGCAAAAACATAAAACATGTCCCTCATTCTAAGATAGGTACCAAAGTTGGAATTGTTGAAGATAACAACAGATTAATATTAGGTCTATTGCTAACAAGAAAACAAATAGTGTGTATGTCAATTGCTAAGATTATATTAGGCCTGCTCTTGTCATTTTTTGCAGTCTCTCTTGGCTCTTGCTGTGCATATGTAATGTTAAGGGATCAAAGTTTTTCTCTGATTGTGAGGTGCTCTTATTGTGAAGTGTTGGTATTTTTCTTCCAGGCCTTGCAAGGATGGGCGCTCAAGCTCAATCAAATGCCTCCACATGCACCTGGAAATTCAGCGCGAATGCAGTTTCGCACACTGTGCGCAGCTGTGCGCCTATACTGATCCTAACTAAACGCTACTAAAACCCTATTGGTGTGCGATACTGCATTAGCCCCAAGAATTCTAGGAGCTAGCTAAAATGAGCCTCTACTAGGTTGATAGCCCTGTTGATTCGGTGAGTGAGTTGTTGTTGTTGTTGTCATCTTATTTTATTTTGAATAATTAAATATAGCTTCTAATTATAATATAAGAAGAAACTAATCAAATTCGAAACTAAACTAAACTAAATGAATATGTATGAATAAATAAATAAATATGTATGCTCTAATTCTATCTGGAGGTTTTATGATTGATAAGTGCAGCCCCATTGAAATGCCCTGTTATGGACCATTGCAATAATTAGAAAGAAGACCCTCTAAAACTCTAACGCAAGTGCAAGATGGCAGGACACCCAGCCACGGACAGACGACAGCGCCCCACCTGCCTGGCCCGCCACCCCGACAACGATAAGAGCCAGCAGCCCCACCCAACAGCAAACAGGGCCACCCACCAGCCAATCGCTCCAGCTCCACCCCATAGCACCACTAATGGTGCCACAGGACAGAACCGAGGAAATCAGCAAACGAGCCACCCCGAGATCCATCGGACAAAACCACTGACCCCCACCGCAGACAGGAAGGAGCACCAAGGCAAAGGCGCGGTCATCCATCCGAACACCAGATATCCCATCAGCCCATCTCGCACATGCGTTCATTTGGATTCTGTGTGCCTGCAGACGTTGCAGCTACATTTGATACCACCCCATTCTTTAATTAGGCGTTTAAAAATAAAACAGTTATCAGCCGATTTAATCTCATTAGGCAAACTGTTCCAAACTTTTGGTGGCAAGGCTCTTTGTGTGCATACATACATGAGAATTTTACAACAACAAAGATTTGATTATATTTCGCCTGTTCTTCTCATTATTGTGCATAGGCCTAGTCTCTGTGAAGACTTTCATTATCAAGCCAATAAACTTGCACACGCAGAAAGCAAACTTTTCAGCAGGCAGCCCTGGAGTTGTCTCCACATAAGTTAAAAATTTGGTTTACTTTTGATTTGAAAATTTCTACAAGCACGGGAGTGTTGCTTCTTGTCTTTGCTTTTTAAATAACAAGGTCTATTAGCTTGACCATGAGCTGCCTAGAGGCGTTGAGCTCATAATTCAAAAATGTAGATTGGGCAGTTGAATGAATCATTTCGTAGCTATTTTCGTTCGGTTTTAACTGACTCATACTTACATCCCCCATCCATAAACTGCTCGTATTTGAAGCCATGTTTCTTTTTGTGCCTTTCTGAATACTTTTATAATCAAAAAATCTTTATTCACGCAAACAATTCGCTGTCATTTCTCATCACAGACACGCCATGATAGAGAGTGGTTACTGCTGGCATATGGCCTACGGCCTTTTCTACCTCGCCTCTTATTCGTGTGGATTCTTACCCAGTCTCATTTTCAAGCTCGATTATTGATCTATTGATTATTTGAGATTTGTTGATTGGTCGATTGATTGATCGTCAGCAAAAAGGTTTAATCAAGAATAATCATATTTCGGGGTGTTAGGGGAAGTACCTTTCCATGGGAATATTCACTGAAAAGTATGTGCCTCCTTCCAAAAGTCAGCAAAAATTGTCAAAGAAAAATGATATAAAATTAGTTGGGTATACCTTTAGGCTGAAAAATTACGTCAGAATCCCTTCCTTCAAAATTTTTAGAGCTGGCGCCACCATAGCCTGCGTGCAGACTCTACTGATTTCTTTTCATAGAGGTTCTCCTCGAAAATGAAAAGAAATCAGTAGAGTCTGCACGCAGGCTAGCGCCATCATGGAACGTTTGGTTTGACGAGAAAATTTTCTAAAACAAGGCATTGGTTTGGTAAACAACCGCATGGAACTTCCAAGTTAAATTTGCAACGACTTATGCATGTTTCATTCCCAAAAACGACTGAAAAATCTAAAATTATACAAATCAAATAATTTAACTGCTTCTGCTTGATGGCTCTTGATAAGTGAAGTAAACAAAATGAGCAGCACCTCTTTGCTTTCCTAACACTTCGAAAAAGAACCTCACTTAAAATCTAATATTTAAACTCTGGTTGAATGAAGGACGTTCTTTTTAAAGGAAATTCGAGAGGTACAGTGCAAAGGTAAACATAGGCTATGCAAAGTTTATTGTATACCATGGCCGATGCAAAACTTAACTGTGCAACTATCTTTTGAGCTTGTACAGAAATGGGTCATCACTTTTTGTAAAACAAATATGTACAGGGAAATAACGTTTTATAATGCTCAAGATGAAGTGTTAAATACAAAATTTTTAATTTTGAGGACAAAATTGTAAATCATGCAAGCTAAGAATTGCTTGGAAGAAAGCAAAATTTCCTTGTTATTTGTTAGCAAGAACGATTCATCAGTCATATCTTTCATCTTCATACACTTATTTTTTTGTAAGAAACTAAGAGTTTGGGCCAGTACTCAAAGTTTCTTAAAATTATCAGATTTTGAGTACTCAGAGTTTCTTACGAGTTTCTTATAGGTTCCATAACTACCTGTGCCCTCGTGAACATTTCAAAACACTATTTTTTTAGCCTTCCAATGTTTAGACATTACTGAAGTACAGGGCCGTCGAGAGATGGGCCGGGCCCCAAGGTTAGGGAAGGAAGGGGGCCCCCGGGGCAGGGGTGGAAAATATTTTTTTCTTTCTGGGACCGCAGTTAGAAAAATGAAAACTTTCTGTACATCAAACAAGAATTAAATAAAACTGCTAGTTAGAAACTAACCACTTGAATTGTAAGCAGGAACAGTACGGTTTAGATATGAAATTTTTCAACATCATAAAACGAATAGACCATAATATCATAAGAGGAATCAATTTACAGATGCAAGTTTATCATACAATCGTAATATAACTGAGCAGGTATACTCCTCCTAACTCAAAATAGCCAAAAGCTGTTTGTACAAAATTTGTTACATGTCTAATAATACAAGAGCTATGCTATTTAAGANGGAAAATATTTTTTTCTTTCTGGGACCGCAGTTAGAAAAATGAAAACTTTCTGTACATCAAACAAGAATTAAATAAAACTGCTAGTTAGAAACTAACCACTTGAATTGTAAGCAGGAACAGTACGGTTTAGATATGAAATTTTTCAACATCATAAAACGAATAGACCATAATATCATAAGAGGAATCAATTTACAGATGCAAGTTTATCATACAATCGTAATATAACTGAGCAGGTATATTCCTCCTAACTCAAAATAGCCAAAAGCTGTTTGTACAAAATTTGTTACATGTCTAATAATACAAGAGCTATGCTATTTAAGAAAAGATATGAAAATCTGGAGTTTTGCTTTTTAACTTTTTAGTTTTGTTTGAAATTGTCAATTCCTGACAGATTGTATGTCCCATCCTATGTTTTCAGATCGTTCAAAAGGTTTTTAGAGCAATTTCCTGAATTGAACAGTTAAACTGAAGTTTGAACATTAATTAATGCAGTTTTAAATCCTAACTGAGAAAATCTAGTTGATAGCATTCCAAAATGTGTGAAATTCCTTTTCAGAAAGTTATGCATTAGGCTAGACCTTTATTTAGGAATAAGATCTGAAACAAAATAGACAAGCTTCCCTACCTTGATCTTCCAGACTGGTTTACCAACTAAAAAACCGTTATTTTGTCATTTTCAACATCTGCTTCAACTAATTTAGTGCATATGGAAGAAATTTGGAAGTACAGTACAGTACAAGCCATGCATATTATCATGACAAAAATTCCCAAGAATTCTTGAGAATTTTGAAGAATCCTTCACATTTTGGTAAGAAATCTGGAGAGGTATGAAAGATTGCCTAATAATATTCTCGAAGAAGAATTCTTAAGAAACTGAAAGTTTTCTCAAGAACTCTTAGGCAAGAAAACAGGGTACTACTGGCTATACTGTTAACTGTTGGAATATATCTTTAAAATTATGATTCATTTATCATTAACTGATTTGCTTTCTGATCCAAAATTCTGCGGCTAGGATTCTGACAGGTGCATCAAAGTATGATCATATCACCCCAGTATTGAAGCAACTGCACTGGCTGCCCGTATCATCAAGAATTGGGTTCAAGATTCTCATGCTTGCTTTCAAATGTTTACATGGATTGGCACCTCACTATCTGCAGGCCCTTGTGTCAAAGTATAAGCCTGCTCGCATGACAAGGTCGGCTTGTGATAGATATCTATTGAAACATAACTGGACAAGTTTGAAAACAGCAGGAGATTGTTCATTCAGTCATGCTGCACCAACTTTGTGGAACAAACTTCCGTATTCAATTCGATCATTAGATTCACTGTGCAGTTTTAAGCAATCACTGAAGACATACCTATTTAGGTCGTATTACTGTTAGATATCAGATTTTAGAAAATATAGGAACAATTAAAGTTTTTTAAAAGTATTGATTAATTTGATCTTATGATGGAGTATTTTACTGAATAGGTTAGCAGTTTTAAGTAAATTTCTTTCTTAACCCTATGTAAATTAGCTATATCCTGGACTCTAATTTTATGTTAAATAGTTATATTGTTAAGCGCCTATGAGCCCTGGGGATATATGGCGCTATAGAAGTGGCTATTTTATTATTATTATTACTTTTGTCTAATACTTTCTTGTTGTTAATTCTTTCCTTCCAGAATTTCAGTATATTACAGTACACATTCTTACATTTTATGTTTTTCTTTCTGGGAGCCAAAATATTTTCTGGGACCAATGGTCCCGTGGTCCGATACTTTTTCCACCCCTGCCCCGGGGCCAATGGCGCCGGAAAATTTTTCGGACCTCGCCCTTTTATCCTTAGACCACACCCTCCTGTACACTGTTAAAACGTCGCTTTTAGATTTTATTTAGAATCTCAGTGGGCTAACGGGCCTGAAATTGTTCCCGAAAGAAAACTACAACAAAGAAAAGATACATACTTTATTTCTTGCAGGCCCCCAAAGGCCCCGGGCCCCCTGGTAACTACCCTGGCTACCCCCCCCTCTCGACGGTCCTGCTGAAGTACCTTACAAGTAATATGATACAGGAAACAAATGAAAATAAAGTGAAAAATTTCAAGGATTTCCTCTATCAAACTAAATGGTTTCTTAACTTATATTCTCCCAGTACTGCAGTTTTTTAACTTTTTGGCGATCTGAGAGTTGAGTTTCTTATGCGCAGTTTCTTATAAAAAATACGTGTAGTCAATTTTTTCGTTGAAAAGACTCATAAGGACAAGAGTTGATTTTGTTATGGATTTTGGCTAATTCACCGGTGGTACTATTCAACATCTGTTGTTCATGAATACGGTGCAAATCTATTTTTAAGGAAATGGTGACGGGACAGTTGATTTTTTTGCAATAATCTGTACTAAGCGAGCAGATTTTTTTGCAAGAACTTTTCAATTTTTCTTCTCCACCGGAAGTGTAAAATGATAAATTTTGCACTGTCCCTAATTCGGTAAAACTTTGTCAGTGTTTCTTCCCCTTTAACATGAAAACTTTAACTTATCAAATAACTCGAATTTGAAAATCAAAACTTATACATTACTCTATTCACACCTCTAAAACTTTCTTTTTAGTAGGACTAGAATATTTTCGTGTCCAAATGAATACGGTTCTAAATAAATTAGTTAAAAATGAGTCAATTTTCGTCTGATTCTTCTGATAAATGTTTAATAATATTCCAAGAAGAACTACTAATCCAGCCCAAATATACCTAAAAGAAAAGGGGTATTCACTTAGATGAAGCCTGCAAGGATACGCTCTGTTTGCCTTACATATGAAAACAAAAGTATAAAAGTATTAGCGAATTAGCAAATACAGCATCTAATAGAGCTATTAGCTATTCTACGAAAGAGCCTGGATCGAGCGACATTTTTGCATACCGTAAAACTCTATTAAACCCCCTCTCTATTAAGCCCTCTCTCTAATAAGCCCCTCCCTTCTCAGCCATAAATCTGAATAAGCCCCCCTCTCTTTTAAGCCCCCCCCCACTTGTATCAAATTCCAGAAGTAACCAAAGATGTTTCACTTATTGAGCTAACATGCTAATTTTGATATGATTTGACATGAAACTGTGTCGGATTTATGTATTTTACTCGAAAACTTGTATGTTGAATCCGCGCAAAATATGGTGTCGAAGAACTAAACAGGTATCATATACCCTCGTCATTTGATTTGGTGAATAAGCCCCCGTCTCTAAAAAGCCCCCTCTCTAATAAGCCCCATCACTTTTAAGCCCCCCTCTGGAGTGTCTGAAATTAAATAAGCACCCAGGGCTTAATAGAGCTTTTACGGTACATTTCATTCGACGAGCTCGACTGAGTGGCGTTATAGCTTCCATTGCTATTGTGCCCATTCGCAAATTCTGCAAAATGTATTCAAAATGTCGTTCGATTCAACCTCCTTTGTAGAATAGATATAGTGGAAACCTGCTAAAGCATTTATCAATTCTATAGAACAGCAATCGAGAATATGTTAGGTTCAAACATGCAGTAACGCTAGACTCATTACATAAGTCCCTCTAACTTTAGCTCGTCGTTGTTGTTGTTATTGCTTCAGTTGTAGCGACAAGCCAGTTTGGGGAGCGAAACAAGAGACTTTGGAATGAGTCTACAGTAACGTAAAATCAGTGCTAGCTAATCATAACAAGCGGAAAACTAGGCACACTCACGTCACTGTAAAAGGTTTTGTGAAGAAAATGAAGGAGAGAATAATTGTGACTGCTTTCCGGCAAGTTGTTACTGCAAAAGAAAAAAATTCGCTAATAATTTTATCATTACTATATGATATCCCTATGAATAAAGTGAAATTTTCCTTAGAAGCAACTTGAAATATCGTAAAAGTGGGATTTCGGCACTCGTCCTCAATTTAATCTTCGCTTTTCTTTATAAATGGCCAGGCCGGGGGGAGAACTTGATCCTTGAACGTACGGGAGCTATGCCTCTGGTTAAAGAGATTCTTTACCCTGTGTGGGAGCAGTTTCAAATCAAGTACCATGTTCAGCGGCACATACATACTAAAACTATTTGTGAAGTGCCCCCCCCCCATGGATGGCCAGCAAAATTTCGTACAACATATGATGTAAAAGGCTACAATACAAATGATTTCAATGTTGTGTTCATAACAGAGGCAATTGGCTTAATTAAAACTATTTCTCCCAGTAAGTTTGGAATAAATTACCTTCACAAATTTTCTAAGGTAATGAGCTTCAAATCTAGAAAGAGGTGTGGGTTCAAATAAAAAATCCCGTCTCGGTTAATGATTTTTTTGGCTTTCTCCCAGTTCTGTTGGAAAGGTAGGACACCCTTCTGGGCCACCGCAAGAAAGAACAACTGCAATAAAACGACTAACCAGTAACTGCAAGTAATGCTCCAAACATCCTCACTATCGTTAGCACATATGAAATCCCAAGATATCCAGTAAATGCAAATAATACAGCATAGCCATAAGTTTCCATTGGGTGCTGCGGAGAAAGAAGAAATCTCTATCTAGTTTTTAAAATCTCTATCTAGTTTTACAGTGAGGGCTATTTTCTCATAGAAAAATTGCGTTTGAGAAAGAAGGGGGTGTGGCGCAGTGGTGTAATCCGGAACTACTTTGCAGCCAGAACAGTCACGTAGACAGGGTTCGATACGCAGTGGAGCCCCACCACTTGAGCGTCATGAGATGTGGTCGCGGACTCGATTAGGGCTTAGTTACTTCTGTGATCCCAGCCCTTAACGCGAAAAACGCAACTTCACTTTCACCTTCACCTTCATCTTTAACAAGGGAATGCTTAAAGTAAATAAACGAAGACAAAGGTAACTTTGCTATGTGGGGCTGGGGTACTCTAAATATAGCCTATTGTATTTGAAGTCCCTGATTGATGAAAACTAAAGGAACGTATATGATGCGTGACGTTCTCTCTTCTATGTTCACACACAGTTTCGAGCTCAAATATTGAAAACTCAAGTAAACCGTGGATTTCCTTAAAGTCTCGTCCCCTCTTCTCGTTCCTTTTTCCTTCCTTTTCTCCTCCCACTTGTTTATCAATCGAGAACGAGACTTGGATTGAGTCCACACAAACCTATAAAACAAATGTGAGTCAAGACATACCTGTACAAAAATACAAGGCCTTGTACTTGGCCTTGTACAGGCCAAGTTTTAGCCTTGTGGTGCGTATTATGACCTTTTTATGGCCTTGTCCTAACCTTTGAAGGACATTACGAGGCTATCAGTAAGATTCCAAGTTACAACCAGTCTAACATAAGGTTTCCACAAGGCTAAGATCAACCTTGCGCTAGTCTAGGTTAAATTTATTACCATTTTTTGAGCCATTTACAAGGTCACAGCAAGGCTTTTCTAGGCCAGAACAAGGTTACAGGACCATAACTGCAAGGCTTGTACATGGCTATTACCTGACCTTACGTTTTCGTACAGGCAGTGGCTAAAAAGGCATTACTATATTTACTAAGGCAGTTTACCTTCAAACAGAAATTGAAAGCACCAATAAAACCACCAGAGATCAATAATCCAAATAAGATGTACACAAATCCAATTGAATACGAATATAAAACCTGAAAAGAAACAAACTCCAAATCATTGATCATTCAGTCAATCAATCAATCAATCATCAATCAATCAATCAATCAATCGTCGATCATTCAATGATCAACAACTCAGCAGATTAATCAATAGATCACTAAATAAATGAATAAATACAGAGCGGTAAAGATATTCGAAGACGTTTGTTTATTGAGAGGTCACACTGACTCTGAATTGTGGACAATTCAATTCATAAAAAAAATTTTCATTTTTACCATGAGTCTTCAATGATCTGGTATAAAGAGGTTGGTGGAGGTTTAAACTGAAAGATGTCTTTTTTTGCAACCATTCAAATACAGTGCCAATGAGTATACAATAAAATCAAGAACTTGCGGATGGAAAAGTTTCGGATGAACAAACTCGGACAAAAACTTTTGGACGCTTTTTTGAGTGAGAAATTGGCAAAAAACTTTCGGGCCAGCAATTTTTGCAAAAAGCCAAAATGTATGTTAAAACTAGTCATAACTCTTATGTCATTTAATCATCATGTGCAAGTTAAACTAACTTTATACTGTAGATACATGTAGATGCATTAGAAGCATTAAAAAAGCAGTTTTTAAGCTTGCAGACGAAAACAAGAGGCACTTTCGTTGACTAAAGAACATTGTTACTGACAACTGCAAGGTGGAAACTCACTTTGGAAGCGTGATCACCGATTACAGTATATAATGTCTTATCAGTGGCATGGGAGACATTTGTGTATTTTCTATTTTCAAAGAATTTAAAACTTTCGGACCATTAAACTTATGGACATAAAATTGTCTGAAAGCTTGATCGTCCGAAAGTTTTTGATTTGAATGTAAGGTAACTTACAACTTCAGTATTTGGTGCATCATAAAATTTCATAGCCTTTTCTTGAACATTGCCAATTACAGCATCAGCACAAAGTGCCAGTGAGATCAGAATGACACCTAAAAGAGAAACGAAGTGAAAAATAATAAATTTGCTACAAAAAATGAAAGGCTCTTGAAATGCAATGAAATACTTCTAAATTTAAAATATAATTCAAATTGATGCCAGAGAGAATTTTCTACACAAAATGTAAGACCATTCAAACAAAGTAGCACATTACCTGTGTGGTCGAAATTAGGTGAAACTTCACTGTCTGCTAAAGTGAAAAATATGAGGCCAACACTCATGCACATGCAGGCTATGAAATCAAGTCTTGTGTATTGTTTTCCTGGAGAGAAAAGACACATAAATAAAGGTACACAGTCTTCGTAATATGAAAATTGGCCGCGTGCGGCATTTCGCACGTCTAGGTTAGTTTGGGCGTGCGATGGCGTGCGATACGAAAGTGCTAACTTCTATCATCATGATTGCGATTAGTTGTTGTTTTTCATTCTTGTTCTCAAGAAATATGGGGTGGTGGTTTCAAGATGACCTTTCATATCGTAAACTACCGTAAATTATGAAAGCTGATCGATAACGGCCTTTTATTGCCCTCAGATATAAGCTTGTGAGGGTGATCACCCCCTATATAGCGTCGCTTTTTTCGAGGGTTTTTTGCTCTTTATGATAAGCT
>REGL01000325.1:225301-245248 GCA_004194395.1 Aurelia aurita complex sp. Pacific
CTCTACTGAAAACGGTAGACTTCCGAGGCCTCGGAAACCTTCTGCTCCTGAAGCTGGTAGACTTCTGAGAGATCGCAAAAAGTTTAAAACATTCGAAAATACAATGAAGTATTATAAATTCTTTTCTCTTGGGATTTTCAAAACAAGAGTTTACTGCATTGCAATGGCTTCAATTCGCTCGGCCGAACACAACATAACATTCGAACTCTCAAACTTTTAGAATTCTCATTTTTTTGGGATTTTTGTCTGCGAAGTCTGCCAACTCTACCGTTTTCAGAATCTGTATTCTTTTGGCATTTTTCTCTGCGAAGTCTACCAACTCTACCGTTTTCAGAATGCGCATTCTTTTGGTAACTGACATTTTTCTCTGCGAAGTCTACCGTTTTCAGAAGACTTCGCAGACTTCAGATGCCCAAAAGAATACGCCCTTGATCAACCTGAACAAACTTTTACCAATTTGATAACTGTCAAAATGATTAAAAGGGACCTGGTTAACAAATAAAACCCTCACTTCTTTAATCTCTTAACTTTCAGTTTATGAAACACTCTATGAGTCAAACCTGTCTAAGCAGGGGCTTCCTTCCAAAACAATCAGCGATGTGCCTGAACTTAAAGCCCTTAATACTGTAGCTTGTTTTGACTCCATAAAAGTTGATTTGACTTAGTCAATAAAACGATTTTCATGACAGTAAAAGCTTTGATATTTCACTCACTGTTTTTGACTGCAGGATCCTGCACAACTGCTCTTCTAAACAACCTTTTTAGGATCCTCATTCCAATCAACTTCTGCCTGTCCAACGATCTTTTCTTTCGATTAATAGAAATTTCTGCAGTGGTAGGCTTCACCACGAGTCCACCAGGGATCAGGGTCATGTTTGCTGTTGTTTCCTTTTTCATCATCATAGTAGATGTCATCATGGTCGTAGCTGGTGCCCCTGTGGTGGATGGGGCCATTTTCTTAGATGTAGCCTTCTGTCCCCCCATGGGATACATGCTCGTTGGTTTGACGCGTATGAACGTGCATGACATGAATTCCATTACTTCGTGGTATTCTAGGCTGCCAGGGAATTCTGAGTAGTTGCCATAACCAAGTGCTTTTCGGAATGTTTCCAAATCAGCGCTCCATTGGTCGGCCTTCTTTCCGAGCCTAGAAGGCAACAAAGATGGATCATTATTTTCTCAAAACTGTTGGAACGTTTCTCAAAACATTTATTTTAGCATATTTGCGTCAAGGGCCAAATCAATTTTGAAAGATCTAGAAATCAAGAAAGTCTAAGGCCCCGTCCACACGTATACGTTTACGCTTGTAAACGCATAGGATGATTTCCGTCCACACTGAAACACCAAAGCAATTGAAAACGATTGATGAACATGGTGGATGTGACGTTACCGTTTACAAAAGTATGCGTTTACGACCGTCCACATGTAAACGCGAAAACAGCGTTTTCAAAACAACTGAAAGCGATGGATGAAGACAATGTCTATGACGTCATCGTTTATGAAAGTATGCGTTAACAACCGTCCACATGTAAACGGGAAAACAGCGTTTTCAAAAGTATCCAGTTTGGAAAGCGTTTTCGAATGTATGCGTAGCGTTTAGGGTAACGTGAAACGCCGTTTACGTGTGGACGCAAGGTGTAAACGTATACCAATGTATGCGTTTACGAACGTAAACGTATACGTGTGGACGGGGCCTAAATGGTGGCGTTGAATTTGTAGGAATTTCGTGTTTTACGGGCCATCTAAAGAACAACCCAAATACAATGTAGAGTAAAATAGTTTTTGGTCATAAAACTACCATTATATTGCAAACTATTGCATGCTAGGTATCATTTGAAACACATTCGAGAGCAGAACTTAAATCTTTCAAGCGTTATGAAGTTTTGTTGACTTTAGGGGGCCCAGAAATGTTGTTGACTTAATGGATTTCACAACTTCAACGCAGCCGACCCTGTTTTGCTTTCTCTGTTAATTTTGATTTGATTGAGTACACTCAGAGGTGTGAAACATATTCTTCAGAAATGCAAATCACCTGATCTTTTTTCGGAAAACTGAATCTTTTGTCATCACTTTTTGCATTGGAATAAAACTACAGTCATTTCCGAAATAGATTTAATCCTTGACACACTAAAATTTCAGGGAGTTCTCAAAATTGCAATTTTCTTTTTTTAAATTTCATTTGGGATTTTATTTACCCTTGGAGTGTTTGATTGACAAGTTACTTACCCTTGGAGTGTTTGATTGACAAGTGCAAGTGACTTTGCTTTCGAAATCCCCAGAGAATAATTCAATTGTTTTGAGTAATTCAGATCAACAAATGAAACTCTCTGTAACAATCTTTGCACACAATTGTCACATTTTACGCATCCACTTTTGGTAATAATATGTCCTGGCTGGCACAGACGGCATTTCTCACCAGCTGCTCCGCAGTCACAACTTCCAGTAAAGACATCGCAGTAGCCACCTGATGGGCAGTTGCATTCTAGAGAAGGAGAATTGAAAACATTTAGTAACGTAAACAATGAAGAGCGGAGACTCCTATACAATAACAAACATAATACGATCAATATTCGAGGAAGTTAACGTCATTCCTACTGTAAGGCAAGCGTTACGAGCAGCTAATTTTCCTGTATGTTTAACTGTGCAACTTCTCCAAGCAACAAGCAACAGCCTGAAATAAAGTATTTGTACCCAATAAACAAGAACCATTTCAGGCTGATATCTAAACTAGGTTCTTAAGAAAGCGTTTCATTCATTCATTGGAAAATAAATGCAACAGTTTTGCCAATCGACCTCCTTCGTGAACTCCAAACCATTACTTACAGAACTGTGATAGGCAGGGCCTGCCGAGGTAAACTGGGTAAGATTGGGTTGAAATGGATAGGGCCAAGAGTGCAAATAAGTTTGGCTAAGATTTAGATTCACATATTTCCCAATATTAAGAACCTACACCCTGATTACTGGATGTGCCTCATTGCATAAGAACCTAAAAAGGCTGGGTTCAAAATCTTAGGTTCTTATGTGCGGGTTTATACTGTAGCTTGAGCAGCTAGCAACCAGCAGTGAACTGAGGTAACGCCGAGGCGATAAACATGACATTTGCTAATCAGCATAATAAAACAGTCGACGTTAAAAAGTTGGAACGCTCTAAAACTGTGTAACGAGAAGCATTGCAACGCTCTACAAACAAATTGCAATCACTGTAGAAAGTCAAACTGAGATGTTTAAGCAACCGCTCTATGACTAAAAGTCAGAACAATTTCCTGAGGCAGGCTGCTAATGCCGTTGCAAAACAAGCCACTGAAAAACTGCTCCTTGTAACCATTTAAAACTAATCTGGGGCCCCTTATTAGCTAAGCATTAACATGTCTACATTAAATCCCCGCATATAAGAACCTACTTTCTGACAGCCAGATTGAAATAGGTTTTTATTCTAAAGTTACAAAGACTAATTTCAAGGTATAAAGGTTCTTATCTGAAGAGTGACTTACGTAGGCCCTTTAGAATCTTCACCCAAGATGATCAGCCCTATTATTCTTTTTTGGCAAAGTTACTATGTACCTAGCAACCAATTCTAAGCTTACAAACAGCAGGGAAGAATATTTAAACTTTAACAGCCAACTGGGACAAAAATTAACTTAATATCGAGAATCCAAAATCAACTTTGCCACCCATAAAATATTTTCATCAAACCGAAAGAGGTTCTTAATTACAAGGTGCATGGAAAAAACAGCATATAGGTTATTATTTTTGTAGGTTCTTACATGCCGCGGGCGTGAACTGTATTTGCCTTGAGCTAAATTACTAAATGAGCTACCGGTTGCTCTTTGAGAAGACAAAACTTTTTAAAAACATTAATACTTACTCTTGCAGCCATCTTTGGTGTAATTAAAGAAACCAAGTTTACACCAATCGCATTTCCTTCCCATAACACCAGGGCGACACTTGCATTGTCCTGTACTTGTATCACATTGTTTGCTCATCGATGCAGCCCCACAGCTGCAATCTTCACATCCAAGGCATGCTTTGAAATTCCAGGTGTTTGGCTGAAAAATGAAACAGATTCTTTAAAAAGTACTTCAAATACAGACTTAGGAGCAAGCATGATTTTTTACGAAAATTTCTAACTGATGTGGGAAAGAACTCTTTGTTTACCATTTTGCTTTCAAAATATTCGTTCTACAAAGCTTTCTGGCACCCAAACCAATATCAGACTAAACAATGCTGATTCAGCAGCTAACTTCATTTCCAATTCTTCAGGTTTTCTTGATTCCACAACGGCGAGGAGAGCTAAATATGTTTATGCTATCATTGTTCGGTCAAACTTAACAACTTTTGATTAAATATCCTCTTGCAAATGGAAGCAGGGGACCAAACCAACGAAAACACCATTAAACCATGAAGTTAAGTCCATGAGCACCACGAGACAAAATGGGGGATTTGAATATGGCCTAAGCTACGAATTGCCTAAGCTACTCTCATCATGATTTGACTATGTTGTTAACTCATACCGCTGTTAAGATATAATGACAATTTACTCAAGTTCTTCTTTGTCATTTCCTAATCTCGCAATTACTGCCTGAATCACATTTTCCAAGCCAAGACAACAATCAGCATCACAGCTCGAGTTCTTTTTAACCGTCATTATCCTGCATCAACGGTTTCTGAATGAAGCTTTGCTCCTCCGCAAGCAATCTTTCAAAAGGAGCGAAGATTCATTCAAAATGGCGGTCGGTTGTATAGACTTGGAAAATAAGCCTCAGACAGTAATTGCAAGATTAGAAAGCAACAAAAAAGAACTCTAGTAAGTTCCCATTATATATCAATTGCAAATTCAAATGGTTATGTCCCCTGTTGCTCATGTTGAGTCATAACACAAAAGCAAGTTCCAAGGATTTTGGCCGATAACTCTCAGGGTTAATTACTACAAATTGCAACACTGCCTAATGGACTACAAAATCTTTAGTAAGGAAAGCAAACCTTGCACTGTGTACATCTCTTTCCCATAACATTTTTCTTACAGGAACATTGTCCATTTTTCTGGTCACATCTGACTTTAGCAGATCCACAGTTGTCACATTTGCAGTTGGTACAATTTTTGGCTTTCACGGCATCACCATAGTAACCAATTCGACAATTTTCACATTTTTCACCGTCAGTGTTCTTTAAGCATTTGAAGCATTTGCCTGATTTTGGATCACAGTTTCCTGAGAAAGAGAAGAAAGAGATTTTAAAAACGTTATAACTTCAGCCTTCATGTGGGGTTCACAATTCTGACAAGAAAGGGTTTTCTTTTTTTGTATCAATTAAAACACGGAAACATGCAACAATACAACTATTGTACAATTCATTGCAGGAAAGGACACGTAGTCAGCGAGATCCTATAATGAGTGACATTTAAATTAACAAGGAATTAAACGCAAAAGAAAAATTACAATTGAAAGGAACGTAAAAAGAAAAGCCAGAACGCTGAGCAGAACTGAGGCCCGACATGGATCCCTTGAACTATAGAGAAAGAATTGGTCCTATATGTAAGAAAAGAAAAGGTAATTAACAGGTTTTTCTCGTAATCAAACAAAGATGTTTAGGCTACGAAGAATATCAGGCCTTCTCTTATGAGGGGCAGTTACTAAAATTTTCACGATCGAAGTCTAATGTGGAAGTCATTTACGGTTCAGTTTAGATTCTTCGACACAACCCAGAGAATTGTGGAATGATACGCGTAACTGAATGCCAAAGGAAAATCTACATATTCATCCGTCAAGATGTTTTACCTGTCAGATTCTTATCAATATTTCCATTACATTCACATGGTTTGCAAGAGCCTCCTTTCTTGAGTGGATCTCCAAAATATCCATCAGCACATTTCTCACAACGTAGGCCTGTGTATCCCGGCTTGCATCTGCATGTCATCGTGCCACCTTTGCCAAGGAAACATGACGTTGCAAAATTATTCGATGCTGACGACATCGGGCATTCGCAAGGCTTGCATTTGTCACCATAGAAACCTGGCTTACATTTCTCGCATTTGTCTCCTGTAGAAAATGAAGTTAAATGTTAGTCATTCTAGTTTTACTAACAGCTACAGTGAAAGCCCAGGGGGGGGGGTACTTCACTTTAAATTCATACAGGGGTGTGTGTCGCCAGGATTTCTGTTAAGACCCAATCCAATAATTTTGGTCATAACAAAATGAGGCTTTAAACAAGAACCATTAAGAACCTTTATATCTTTTATACCTGAAATAAGAAATAAGAACTTAATTCAGCCTGGCTCTCAAAAAGTACGTTCTTACAAGCGGGGATTTACTGTATTGCCAAACGCTTACCCATGGTATTTCCAGTGCATCCAGTACAGACTCCCGTTTCCGGGTCGCAATCTGTAGCTTTGCCATTGCAGTCACATTTCACACATGTACCATCGACATATCTCGTGTACCCCTTGGCACACTTCTCACAAGATGTTCCAATGTATTGTTTTGGACATTGACAGTTCTCAATGCCGTATGCACGGTCGATTCCAACATCTCCTGATGATGACATCTGGACGGGGGAAATTGTTGATTCAAATTTATCGGCGTTAATGTGACTGGCTCTGACGTGTAAAGCTTTAGGCATTGTTATTGTTTCAAGGAATTCAATTCTGGAGACGGGTTTGCCATCTTCTTTTACCCAGGCACTCTGCAATAAGAAAGAAGGCTGGATTACAGACTTAAATATAACTGAACGTTGTACTTAATTCATTCACAACTCTTATGAAACCAAAGAGTTCAGATTGTTTGGGAGGTAATCCTGACAATATCAGTGACTGATTTTTTTGAGAAATCGTGCCCTCGTATAAGAAACTTCTCAGCCTGATTTAGGAAGGTTTCTTACAGGAGAATCCCAAGTAAACTCATATCTAACAATCTTTGTTAAAATCAGGTGCCAAACATTTTTAAAGACTTCATCAAAAGCAACCCAATCTACGGATATACCTAGCATGTATGCCGAGGTTGAGTAAATTTCGAGCGGATGCTAGGTAACAAGAAAATCCTTTTCGATAGTGTTTGCTCTGGGGTTTTCATTAATCTTTAAAGCTTTAAGTTGAAATAACTGAAGGTTTCTTTAGCATGTGATAAGAAACCTTTCAGCCTGTTTCAAGATTAATGACCTTTTAGTAGGAAACTAAACAGGCTGTTTTGAAAAAACTGGATTCTGTTTTGCGTCTTCTTACTGTACTACTGATCCCAGAATGAAATTGAATTCAAATTATCTTACCTCGTACAAAGGAACTCTAACATTAACTTTGATGCCATCTTGCATTTGGAGATTTCTCTTGTGATGGAGCATCGAATTCAATCCCTTGAAGAAAATATTTTTGGCCAAGGTTCACATTTAAGGTAACTTCAAAGTAGCATCATAAAATGGCATTCTATAACTTTTGGAATCATCGAGATTTGGAAAACAAGTAAATGGATGCTCTACAAAGGCATTCATGTTTTAGTTTGTAAAAGATAATTCTTGCTTCACAGCAGGTGCATCATATTTGCATCAACAAAATTTTTGACTAAAAGGGGCTCCGTCGCCAAACTGTAAACAAATCTGTAAATACCGCACGTGTCCATTGTTCTCCATTGTTTTCCGCAGTTTGTTTCGTGGCTTTACCGAAGCTACCAAAAAGTGCTCGTTAAAAATCCGCTTATATCCTTGCAAATGGTGAAGATATGAATGTTTGGTTTTTCCTCTGTAAAGTATAAAGATTCGTCTTCAAACTGATGCTTTCATTTTCGAAAAAACAGGTAAACGTCTGTGTGGCAGTGCCCATAAAAAAACTTCAAAATCACCGTTTCGATCGACATTTGGAGACGGAGCCCCGTTAAGTATCAGAATCTTTAATTAGAACGTTGAAAAATTCATGCTATATCATCTAAATGCCTGTACTTAGAATTGGCATGTATTGGTGTAGGTCAAGTTGTTCCTGATAGAATGAACTAAAATATGCGTACGTTATTAATACTTTGCAAATAACTTTGCAGCACTGAACATGGGAGGTTGCCCAAATTACATACCTTTATAACAACAAGAGGGGCACTTCCTTCTGTCAAAGTGAATTTCTCATATCCTGGAAGAGTTCTGAATTGGATTGAAAATTCAAGATATCCTCCATATGCCAAAACCTGCAAAAACAATTCAAGATCGATTGTTGGATAGGAGGGGCATTGTCTTGAACCTCGAATGCTTTATAAAATATTAAAGTTTCAACCTATAACAGGATTGAGACAATAAAACAGACTACATTCTGTGTTGTTACTCAGAGTTTCACGCTATACGGCGATCATCAGACAACTGAAAAACTCTACTCATTTTTACGCATTTATACATAATATACCGTGATGACATAATCTTACAACTGTTTTAACCAGTAAAGACACACACAACCTTTTCTGATAAAGTTTCAACCTATATTTTGTCTTATTTCTGTATTTCTTAATATTAATCACATCACACTCTGAAGGGAAAGTTGCAGAGTGCTCAATCTTCACTAGACTATTTTGCTTCCATTTCATCTCACATTCCTTAAAACATAGTACGGATTGCTTTAGTATCAACTATGGTATCAACCAAAGACAGTTCAAATACATTTGATATTATGTTCCACAATACACTTATTTTGCTAAGTTTCAAAACAGTTTATCTAAAATTTGACAAATTAATCCACTGCTGTATACCCCCAAACAATTTTATTCCTTTTAGCTTGTAAAAGTAATTCCAATTGACATGAACCTCTTATATAACACCATAATAATAGCTTATGCCGAATGAAAATAAATACATATGAATAGCTCTGGCGATGGCCTGATGTCGAAACACGAAAAACAAAAATGGCTTCTGTCGTGGTGTAGAACCAGGCCGAAAGGTCATTGCACTTGAGTTACGCAGTGATTTTTCGGAGAGACTTTTGACACGAAGATGCCGGGTTCGATCCTAGGCATGGGGCACATTTTAATTTCCAATTGTGGTAGCCCAGTTGTGATAAATATTATTTCACCGTGTCAGCTTATGCCGAATGAAAATATACACCTTAATAAATGTATTCATGACTCCGAGAGCGTAGGGCTCAAATCTTTCAAATCTTTCAAAAGGTGGGTGTAAAATTCTAATGACATTTTTCTTTGAATTGAAGGGCTTGAATGGAACTTATGGTGCTTTGCTGTAAATCTGCCGTGGAAATTCGTTGATATCTTGATTTCTTTCAATATGGCAGCAATTTAATTATTTTTTTGAAAAAATTCATGGAAAATTTTGGAAAAATTAAAATCATTGTAAATCCTAAACCGATAGAGGAAAAATAATATAACTCTCAAGAAAACCATAGTTTATGAAGGTCTACAATATAGTGGCAAGCAGAAATATGTAGCTTTTCTTGTTTAGCATTTACAAATTTGATGACGTCATAGCCTAAAATTTAATAAATGCCGCCATTTTGAAACTAATCAAGATATCAAAAAATTTCCACGGCAGATTTACAGCAAAATACCATAATTCCTTTCAAGCCATTTGATTCGAAGAAAATTGTAATATAATTCTACACCGACCTTTTTAAAGATTTGAGCCCTGTGTTGACTCCGAGAGGACTTTATCAGCACAAGACTGGGGCTCAAGGATAAACTCTTATCAAGTAACATACCCCTTCATTCAAGTATTCTTTTGGTGAAACCCAGTAAACATGTTGGGTCTTGTTCAGTTGCTGAATTGTCGCCACTCTCTTTGCATAATTGACTTTACCAGAATGTTGAGTCATGTTCCATGGTTGGTTTTGTACAGATTTTGGCAATGCTTTCCTAAAATATACAGAGAAATTCATCATCAAAAAATTATGAAAATATAAAGGCCTCGTCAGCTAATCGGCTAATAATCGACTTAATTGTTATTTACCATATATTGAAAGAATTCAAACAAATTGTGTTGCAGTCAAGTAATTCGGCTACAGTAGTGTCCCGCAAATAAGAAACAGCTTTTTCAATTTCAGGTCTGATGCGTTTCTTATAAAATGACATAAACTTAGAAATCAGGGTAAAGTTTCTCATTAAAAAATCAAGTACTATTGATCAGTTACTCAGATATTACCTCTATGATTGTGATACAAAAAATTATATTTTGAATTGTACTCGTAAATTCTCACTTTCAGGAAATTATTCCAGAAACGTGCTTTTTGCTTAGTCTGCATACAAAATTCTTGTTTTGATTTGAATAGGTACAGTTCAATTCAACTGGAAAGCTGAAAAATTCCAAGGTTTCAATACACAGTTTTTAAATAAGAAACAAGCTTTTTTTCAGACCTGAACAAGTTTCTTATAAAATGGGGTATTATGTTGAAAATCAGTGTTTCTTAAATTTGTGTTTCTTATATGCGGGACACTACTGTATACCACTTTTGAAAGCAATTACAGGAGCTAAAATTGGCTAAAATTGGTTTTGCAGTCATTACAGGAGCTAAATTTGGCTAAAATTGGTTTTGCAGTCAGCCGATCGCTGAACAAGCATTGACAACTTAAGTCCTGATATTATTACAGGCGATTTGGTCACATAATAAACTGGAACCTATGGATGTAAGTTAGTTCTTTGAAGCCAAAGAAAGTGAGCATGATTGTTGCCTCGCACTCATCTTATGCCACTTTGTTTATCATACCTGTATATCAATCTTAGCCTTCATGACACCAACCCTAAAATAACGCAGCGCCGGTCGTTTTTACTCTGGTCCTCACCTGCGTAATTTTTTGTAGGTGTACGTTAAACCCCTCAAAGGCTAACGTTGGCACACTTTCCACAAGGGGACCAAAAATAACGCCAGTGATGACCAACGAAATAGAGCCAACAAGGTTGTACATTAAAAAAATAAAAATTTCGGACGAATACATTTGCAAAAAAATAGTTTCGGACAAAAAAATTTCGGACGTTTTTTCACGGAATTTCGGACGTTTTTACAGAAATTTAAGACGACTAAAAAGGTATATATTTTCGGTTTAGTCTTGTTTATTTCATACTGAAAATGCCATAAAATCGAGGAGTGCTTGCTCAGAAATTTCCACAAGTAGTTATTATTGAGGAAGACGAGAATGATTGCTGAGATGGATTTAATAAAGTATTTTAGACCTTTTTCAGTCATTTTGCAACCACAAAGCTTTTCTAAATTTGAATTTACCAATTTTTCCAGTGCTTGTAACAAGGCGAGAAAAATCAAAAAAATATTTCGATCTTTTGGCTGTCAAGCAAATACTGATTCATTCCAATCCATCCAGTACCTTTTAAGCTATGAATTTTCAAAAGTGGGAACTTTTTCTGGTTCACCCGGTATACAGAGACGAAAAGGAGCAAGATGTGTTTATTTTGCATACCTGTAGCGAGTTGCTTCTGAGCATTTCTTGCTTCTTCCTGAGCACCAACATTTGAGGCAAAGATTCGCAGCTTTCTTGGCTTCTGTTTTGAAATTTCCTGCAACACATTGGTCACACTGTGGGCCAGTTACTGATGGCTATAA
Source organism: Aurelia aurita complex sp. Pacific (assembly GCA_004194395.1). Taxonomy (NCBI): domain Eukaryota; kingdom Metazoa; phylum Cnidaria; class Scyphozoa; order Semaeostomeae; family Ulmaridae; genus Aurelia; species Aurelia aurita complex sp. Pacific. The sequence goes on from REGL01000325.1 coordinate 236,820, forward strand.
CGAGAAAAGGAGAATGGAGACTTTCAGTATACAAGATTTCATCCAGCACATAACTACGGTTTTGATAAGGTTTTGGTCATAGCTAGGGTACGAGACAAGCTAGATTTATTATGGTAGGGTTTGTAAGGATAATGCAAGGTCAGAGAAACCACATTAACTCATATCTTAAAAGCAAAAGTATGTTCATAGTTAAGAAGGGTGCTCGACAATGCGTCCGACATGCGTTCACTAGACTGAGACTACTATACCTTGTGTTAGACTGTAATATTTACATCTTGTGTTAGACTTTTAGTTTTTTAATAAGAATAAAGTATTAATCAGTAAATAAAACGTTTTTTGGTTTGAGCGTAACGAATTAGAAAATAGCAATAGGAAGACTCTTGAGACAAACCAAAGCTACAAATGATCTTTTTATATTAGAAAGAGCAGGAGTGGAATCAGGGTTGACTTTAAAGGGGCTGTTCAAGGTTTTTGTAAACAATCGGAAAGTAGAGACAACCTACGCATGTGATTACAGCCTTGAGTTTTTAATGGCTGCCAGTTTCATCGCAGCTTCTAAGTAAGTATCATCGCAGTGTTTTCTTGTCAATGTCTATGAAATATGATGGAACTTTTGATATCCATTAAAACTTTCAAATATTCAGCGGTAGAAAAATAGAAAAAAAAATCTTCAACTAAAGCTTCGATCACCAAGATTGTCGCTGATACTTTGGATTACTATCCTCTGTGCAAAATAGCCATTAGCTATGTTGTGTTTAGCCTAAGCACATTCGATAATTTGACACGCAAAGCCACGCAGAGGTGATGGGTTGTACAGCCCCTTTAAGCATACTAAAATGAGACAGCTGGCTATCTTATGCAGAAGGAAGCGGATGAAATTGAAAAGAATAAACATTCGCAAAAGGTCCGTCGTTACCTTGCATAAACAAGATCCACTGTTTGCGTCACACTTCTTCTCAGTCACTCCAGCCTCATTACAAAAGCATTTCTTGCACACAGGGAACCCAAAGAAACCAGCTCTACATGCTGAGCACTGGCGTCCATCAAAGTTTTCATTACATATACACTGGCCAGTGGCAACGTCACACTTCTGGTCGGCGTTTTTTACTGTTCCAGTTTTGTCACATTTGCATGGTCGGCAGCCAACAACTTGGTCATATCCGTACGTGCCAGGTTTGCATTTGTCACATTTGTCGCCAAAGACGCCAGGGGGACATTTACATTCGCCTGTCACTTCATCACAGTTGCTGCATGTTTTGCAAGCTAAAATACGAAAATCTAAATTTACAAAATGTTCTTCAGTGACATGATAACGTGATTAATTACTTTATATCTCTTTCCGCCAATCATTATTAAAGTCAAATGAAGTCATTGAAGTTTGGCCTCAGAATTATTATTATTATTATTAAATATCTATTTAAAGTAGGCTAGAAGACGAATAGCTAAATTACAGCTAATTAAGGCCAGGCCTACAAGTAGGAACTTTGAAGGCTTCTCCGAGTATCACATTCAAATTACTTCTACTAAATTAATTGCAAGGAAGGCAAAAAGACCCCAATTATCTTTAGGAATCATTTTATACTATTATGTCAAGGGTTCAATGAGCACCCAAAATATCCATGCAAGGTTCAAAATATAATTTCTGCCTTCCTCTTGAATTCTTTCTCTGAATTTCAGTCGATTTAAAGGGGCTGTACAAGATTTTGTAAACAATCGGACAGTACGGGACAACCCGCACACGTGACTAAAGCCTTAGGTTTTTAATGGCGGCCAGTTTCATCGCAGCTTCTACGTAGGTTTCATTGCAGTGTTTTCTTGTCTATGTCTATGAAATGTGATGAAACTTTTGATATCCATTAAAACTTTCAAATATTCGGCATTAGAAAAATAGAACAAATGTTCCGCCAAAGCTTTGATTACCAAGATTGTCGCAGATACCTTGCATTACTTCTCTGTGCAAAATCGCCATTAGCTATGTTGTGCTCAGCCTAAACACATTCGATGATTTGACATGCAGAGCCNCACGTGACTAAAGCCTTAGGTTTTTAATGGCGGCCAGTTTCATCGCAGCTTCTACGTAGGTTTCATTGCAGTGTTTTCTTGTCTATGTCTATGAAATGTGATGAAACTTTTGATATCCATTAAAACTTTCAAATATTCGGCATTAGAAAAATAGAACAAATGTTCCGCCAAAGCTTTGATTACCAAGATTGTCGCAGATACCTTGCATTACTTCTCTGTGCAAAATCGCCATTAGCTATGTTGTGCTCAGCCTAAACACATTCGATGATTTGACATGCAGAGCCAAGCAAAGAGGACGGGTTGCATACAGCCCATTTAACTGTTCTGCCTTAGTCTTGACCACTGAACACAACCATTTATCCTACTTTATACGAAGCAAAAATAGGCCGAGTGGAAATAGATAATAATGGAAAAGATGGCGTCGAGGGGCAGATTTCACTTTTTGTCGTAATCTCAAATCTCACATATTTTCTTCAAAATACCAAGTTTAAACGTCTCAACACATTTCTACAATTTTTCAAATGAATTAAAGATGTTACAACTGCAAAAATAATTGGCTTTTAGTAAAGGTGGGTGCTCTTTCCTCAATTAGTTTATCTATTGAGAGAGCTCCTCCTTACGAATTCCCTATTTACAATTTCCCTTCAAAAATAGTTTAGCTCTTTTTTGTATACTACTATATTATTTTGTTGTTGTTAACGTTGTTTTGTAGTCGTTGTTAGATGGAATTTGCATTTAGTTGGAATTTTAAAATGAAATGAAACTTTAAACTTTAACTTTAAATTTTATTTTACCGAGATAGATTGCGTTGAACAATTTAATTTCTACAGAATCACTGTTGACTCCATATGATACACAATGCATCTTGGTCAAATGACCCCCAACGCCATTTTTTCTGTAATTGTCTAGTGAAAGCTAGAATCAGTAAATATGGGACTCCAAACAGTCCAATATTTTGGCTCTAAATTATGGAATACTCTTCCACTTTTCATACGCGTTGCTGGCTCTATTTCACTCTTTCGGTCTAAATTGAAAGCTTATTACATCGACTCCTATGTCTAGTCTGTCTGTCTCTCTTCCTCCGCATTACCAAGGTTTGTCATTTCCTCGGGGTACATCTGGTTAATAGTTTTTATCTTAATATTTCTAGTTTCTTTGTTTTCATAGGGGGGGGGGGGGCTCTCTCTCGATTAATTTACCTACTTAGAGAGCTCCTCCTTAATCAATCTATATCATATACAATCATGTAATATCCTTTCCTTTTGCTTAGATTGTAGTTTCGTATTCGATGTTATTAATTCAGTATTGTATTTATTTGTAATGTAATTGTGTAGAATTGTATGTAGTATATATTGATGATCAATGAAACTGAACTGAACTAAACTGAATTTGAAAATAGTACCTTGACAATTTGGGAATCCAAAATAGCCCATTCTGCATCGATTACATGTCCTTCCAGTAATGTACGGTGACCTGCAACGGCACTGTCCGCCTAGTTCCTCGCAATTTTGATCAGCTGCTCCCTGCTTGTCACAGCCACATGCCAATGTGCCATTATTGAAAGCAGTGGTCAAAGAGAATGTACCATCGCGACAGAATCCCTTGACGGTTGGCTTGATATAGAAGTTATCTTTTGAGCACTCCTTGGAAAACTCGGCAACACGGCTCGTTGGATCTCGCATCACAACCATTGGGGAGTATACGGATTCAGGGATGAAAAGAACGTAGTCCTGGTAAAAAGGGTACAATATCATCAGATAGTTCTCATTGTATATTCAGTATCCCTTGAAAAAATATTTTGGCTTCATAGAATGAAGTATTTTCCAGTATATGGATCCCTGATGAGCGTAAGAGACAAGGAGAAGGGGAATTGAATCTGATCATAAATTCTTTATACAACAACATTTTTTGCTTTCAGTGTATTATGTGAGGTCAAGTATAGGCGACGAATGTTTTCATTGTTAAAAGAACCATAGCAAAACAATAGGAAACACAGATAATTTCCCGATTTTACCACTCCTCATGAAGTTGTCAATTTTCGCAACAAAATTACAACAACTCAAACATTTTGGTCCAAGATGATTGGCTAAAGGGAATTTTCGATGTAGCCCAGACTGCTGGTAGCAAAGATGCGAGTTAGCGCATGAAAAATAGTTCAATTTTTTTGTCAAACCAGTCATACATTTCCGTGCAACAAAAATTTTCACCCCCCCCCCCAAGAAATACCCCGATCAAAGAGAACTAAGGACACTTTTCTTCCACATTAAGCCACACTACCCCTTAAAAACATTTATACCTTATACTTTTGCTACAATTTCTGTCTATTGCCTTCATATAATACCAAGACACTTAGGAGAGATAGTATTTAATGCTCAAAAAAAGAAGCTTGCTCCAAAGGGATCAAAACCACGTTAGTTTAATCAGTGAATGACTAAAAGTTCAGGAGGGAGTGCAGTTGTCATATGACCTAAGTTCTGGTACACGTGTGATTTGAGTTGCAATATAAAGTTGCAACAAGAAGCCAGTAAAATACTTTAGGAAAAATATAAATCTGGAATTCCTTTAAATTTACTTCATGTGGATGTATAGATTGTTGCTGCAAGTCGCTGTTCATAGCAGGTTCATCAAAACGGGCAGAATAATTCTTTCATCGTTTCTGGTTTTTCTCATTGAGCACGATTGTTTCAAATTTGGACTTACTATCATACGACCAAGAATTTGCAAAAGGAATTATTACGGTTAAAAGACAGAATATGTAAAACTTACCACCCAGACATCTTTGCCTTCCGGTACACTTAACCTCAAAGCGGTTTCAACATCAGATAATGTATAGACATTTGACCCACCGCCGTTCTTCACAACCACTCTGCATCCAAATGTATGTGGGCAGTAATTGAACTTAACCACACCTGGGTACGCTCTGACGTTGTCAACCGATACTTGCGCATCAAATCCAGCATGTTTTGGTTGATAATAATGCATGACGATGTAGTAACGACCGGCTGGTAGCTTCTTGGAGGGTAGTGATCTGATGGACTGGGAGAAAATACAAAAGGTAAGTTGATGAGCTACTAGCCTGTGAAGGGGCTTCAAAACTGGCCTCCGCAGCTCCCAGATACAGGCCTGTTCACAGGCTGTGAAGTACCCGGTTACCTGAAACAATGTGAACGGAGCAAGCAGAAAAAAACTGCAAAGGTGTTTAAAGGGGGAAAATTCAAAATGAGATGTTAAAGGTAAAGTAAGTTGATGAGCTATTATCCTACAGAGAGGCTTCAAAACTGGCCTCCGCAGCTCCCAGATACAGGCCTATTTACAGGCTAATGAAATGAATGAACTACCCGGTTACTTGAAATATTGTGAACGTGGCAAGCAGAAGAGCACTACGAAGGGTTATAATTGATTTTCTCAAAATCTGACCTAAGATTTTTAGTCTTTTGCAGTATCTTACGGATTCCCTGAGTTCTCAAATTAGAATGGAAAGTTATTAGAAAGGCCAAAACTATGGCCAAAGTACGGTAAGATAATAATAAAACACTGGTTTTTCAAACTTCAGTGATTAATTTCAACAGCCTCTTTCTATGTAAAAGGGTCTCTTTCAAAGATATCTCGTTTAATTCGACCTGACATGACAACTCTTGCGGCTACTTCTTGACACGTTTCTTTTTGTATTCTCGAGCTAAACAACTTTCGCGATTATCTGTATTTTTTGAAAATTTTGATGTGCTAAAATTAACAGCCCTCAGTATATAGACTCCTAAACCTATTTCAAATATTGTCATCCCTGAATAACATGAACCAGAAGTCAGTATGGAATAAACGAGAAACCTCTCAAATAGGGAGGGTATTCTATTTTTCATTCCCTAGTTGGATTAAAAGAAGTTTTGTAGCTACGAATACACCAACTGTAACAAACTGTTAATAATAAATAAGATGTCACAAAGGAAGAACACTTTCACCACCATGCTATAATATTTTGGATCAACTAGATTAGACAGTTAAACGGATCTGAACAAAGTAAAGCTACTTACTCCAGATGGAATGTATGTCATACTTCTTGGGTCAATGACATTTGGGGGCACTGGCTCTCCAATTTTCGATACCCCATCAACTCTAATTGATTTCTTTGGGAATGAGAATGTTGTAATTGTGCATTTGTTGTTTTCGGTGGTGCAAAGTGGCTCAGGTGTCACATAATCCATGTTCCATTTCTCAAGAGGGATGGCAGTGACTGAATCCTGTCATAAGAAGCAATCAAAATGTGATATTATTGGATAATAAAAGTAATTGTCACATTCACAGGAAAAACTTACCTCTGTGACATCTGAAATTGATTGCCATTAAGTGCTTGTCTGTTGTTCCCAGTAAAAAGTCACACATATTCCTGTGCCATGAATTTATTACACGTTTTGACAATATCTTCTTATTCTGATAAAACGCCTTTCCACATCTGTTTTTCTTATCTCTTAACCCTCTCAGTGGTCAGGCTATGGGCACTCCTGGCAACTCTATCATGACTCCCTTCATAGAAGAGCTTCAAGTCCCTGAGCCGAAATGCAAGGAGGCGTTACCCGCCCTGAGCTACTGGGAACACTTTGAGCAGAGCCTTGTGAAAATACTTGTGCCACCATTCCATCAAATACGCTACGAGCTTGTGATATTCGGCAAGGAGATATCAATATCAGTCCTCGAGCATAAATATGGATGACTGCTAATACGCAGACAGAAAGCAACAACACATAAACAAATAAAACAACTCACAATTCCAATAGTAGTAGGATATCTTGAGAGCAATGTGACCAACTTTCTGTCAGTAGCATTGACATTGTAAACCATAACAGTCCCAGTCTTCTCATTAACCGCTACCTGACGGCATCCAAATTTGTATCTAAGAGGAGGACAAATGATGATTTTGTGATTAAAATCACAAATTTACTGATAAGCTTCCGACATATTACAATATATAACGAAACCAACAAATGGCATGTTGTCCAAAAACAAACACTGAAAAGGTGCACATTCATATATATCACCTGTGACTCTTAGTGTTTCACGTTCTCAAGGCGAATCAAATTCAAAGTGAGAAACAAATTAAAGAAATTTCTGAAGCCAATTGGCTATTGAAAGAATATTCCTTTACAAACATAAAGCAAACGTTTGCTGCTATATTTCTTACAAAAGGTAAGGGATATGTTTATGAGTCATCCGATTCATGAAAAATGCACAGTGTGCGTATGTGGCATTGTGTTTAGCTATGCTGACTTCAGTGCAGAACGGCGTTGGTTGCAACCCAGTTGCAGCCGGCTGAGAATTACCACCATTCAGCATGTTCTGTCCGTATCTTTCTGCGTGTTTCGGTCATCAGAGTTAAATTTAAAGTCCTTACAATGTGTTGCAAGTGTGCCTGGCTCGTCTTCATTAATAAGCAACTGAGGCCCTTAGCTAAGACAATATAGGACAAATAAATTTGCAGGCAGGAACACCGCAAGACGACGAAAAACAATAGCAAATGTGTGTATATAAATTCACACCCATTTGCTATTGTTTTTTCGTCGTGTTGCTGTGTTTCTGCTTGCAAATTTATTCATTCATTCGTCACCGTAAGCAGCTTCGAATCTGACGGTCGACGCTGGTATCGTGGCCTTTCCTATTTCGAATTATAGAAAAAATACTTACTTGCAGCCATTTAAGAAAACTCTTCCTCTCTGTGTATTCCTATATGTTCTCAAATAAAGATCCATGACATTGGTTGTAGGTGAATCATGGTAATATTGCACAACAAATACGTATTTACCACTCTTGGGTACCTTGATGTCAAGATCCAACTGATTCTAAAGAAAAACAAGACAATTTTGTACGATCTTTATGAACCTTTATACCTACAAAAACACTTGGCAAGTCCATGTTTGACTGCTGCTTGTGAGCTATTGCTCTTGCTTCCCTCAATCCCTCCCTTAAAGGGGCTCCGTCGTCAAAATGTAAACAAAACGATGATTTTAGCAGTTTTTTAAAGGTGATATCACACAGAATTTTCTAATTTTTTCAAAATGAAAGTAGCTGTTTGGGCATTAATCCTTGTACTTCACTAAGGAACAAACCAAACATTCATATCTTCTACGATTGCTCGGATATAAGTGGATTTTTAACGGTCACTTTTTTGTGGCTTGGGTGAAGCCACCAAACAAACTGCAAAGAACAATCGATGAACGATGGATAATCCCCAACACGTGCAAGTTTACGGATTTGTTTACTGTTTGACGACTGAGCCCCTTTAAATTTTGGAACAGGGCAGCGGGCTACTGATCTCGACAGTCTCAGACAGATACATTGCTCTTATCAAAACATTTTCGATTTCTCATTTGAGGGACTTGTTATTGAAAATGATTTGTCAAATCTCATTGCTCAAAATG
>REGL01000325.1:261470-277603 GCA_004194395.1 Aurelia aurita complex sp. Pacific
TCTATAACTGTGCCAAGTTGTATTGAATTTGGATGAGTCTAAGGCAGTTTTCAGAGGGGGGGGGGTGGAAAGCACCCCCCCCCCCCATAAATGGTAGCTCGAAAAAAGCCCATATGGATTAGGGTTAAGATAGATCAAAGAGAACGAAAATATGTTTGTAGCTAGCAACGTTAAATAGGGATACGTAGGCTTTTCAGCCATACCGTTAAATCTATATATCATTATCATTGATTGAGTATCACTTCTCCATGTGTAAAGAAGAAGATGTGCTTTAATGCAAGTGCTAAGCTCTCCACATTATCTCAACTCCCGAAGCTCTGACAGCAAGCAAAAGTTGATACACTCCAACAAGGAAAAAAATCTTACCTGTAGGGCAGGACTGAAGGAGAAGTTGGATGCACCAGGTCTGCCATTTACAAGTGAAATATGAATCTACGAATATGACAAAAAATCACATAGCATTTGACATTGTTCTTTGATGAAATATTGGTGCTTATTCAAGGGGGGCATATTATGGCAGATTATTGAAACCAAAAAGTTTTTGCAACAGAGAAAAAATGATTTGGATTTTATTTGCAAAGCTTATCATGCAGCATTCTAATATTAAAAGTACCCAGACAAAGAATGTACAAGACAATGTAAGATCAAGTTTTTGCAATAATTAAAAATATCCCAATGAGGGCTTGAAGAGAGCTGATTTGCTAATATGTTAGTTCTGAAGTGAAGTCTTCTTCAAGTGGAGGGGGTTTATTTGAAGGTAGGGGCTAATTGAGGATTTACCAAAAGGGTTACCTTTTCCATCATGGGTTACTATTATAAATTACCTACTGTTGACCATTAAAGAGACATTGTTTGTATTTCAGGAAATTCTAAAAAATGACAACTGATCTCACCTCTCCATCTTCAAATGGTGGAACTTGAGAGTATTCCATTTTGCACCGAACAGTGTCGTCTTTTGTGATTGGCAACAAATGGGACATCTTGTGGTATGTAAGGCATTCGCTTGGTGTAGATGCAAAGTTGTACCATGGTGTGAAAGTTCTGCCTCCATCTTTTGATCTCATTAGTGACCATACACCTGGTCTTGGGGAGTTCGCTGCTTTGATGATAATGTATGCAACATGGTAAACCTGGAAATGAATTGAAAGATGCAGGGTTAGAAAGGCATAAGCGTACAAGCCATGGGGGCTTGGGATGGCAGCTCCCCCCAAGGTTGGAAAATTATTCAAAATCAGCATTTTTCAGGAAGAAAAATACCCTTAGTCAGGCAAAAGTTTCAGTAAACAATTGACCTTTTATCTGATTTCCTCCCTATATTCTATCTTCAAATACACTCATGAAAAGGGGTGATATGCCCCCAACCCCCATGGGAATTTACAAAGGTAATGGGAATTCACAAAGGGAATGGGAATTCACAAAGGGAATGGAAAGTCCCTCCCACAATCCCTCAATCAAGGGTACAGCATGTGATACCATTCCCTTTGTGAATTCCCATGGGGGTTGGGGGCATATCAGCTCTGTTCATGAATGTATTAGAAGGACAAAACCCCATTCCCATCAAGGATGATTTTTCAGTCCTGGGGGGTACATGACTTGAGGATGGATGGGGGTCTGCCACCCGGTTTTCAGAAAGCTACCCTCTTCTAACTACCGAAACTTGCCTTCATACCCACTTCTATGATGAATTTTTGTGGAAAACTACCCATTTTAAACTATTTTTTGTGAATTCAAACGAAACCCACCTATGTTTATGAAAAATCCGCCAAAAAAGGGCCCCCCTTGTTTAGAGAATTTTGGACCCAAAAACCCACAAAATCCTTGGTCAAATTCCCCCAGGGTGCACAGGTTTACTAGATCCTTAGCTCCCTTGCTTTTTTGACAACCCACCTTGATATAAATCATTGACTCAATGGGAATATCCCCGGTTTATTATTGCACAGCTTCTTCAAGAAGTGTGGTAAATAAAGAACAAAGGAAGCTTCCTATCAAAAGGAAATCCGACTGACCACAGGACAACACGCCTTGTCCAGAGATCAAGATATGATCTTTTGGCCAACCCAAGAATTTGTCGAATGTAAAATCACTTTTGAATTCATTGCACAAAAATTTATCCTCTTTGAAAAAGAATGGTTTCGATATTTATACAAAAACAACCTTTTGGTACCAAAATTCAAGACCTACTTCATCCTCGTACATCAAGATATACAGTACCTTTCGTCACTGCCAAAATTTTTAGTCGCCCCTCCGTTCTATTTCCACTTGAAAGTTTACTTAGAGTAACGAACCTATAAAAACAAACTGTATGTTCATCGTCTCAAAATAGGCCTAAGAACTGGGGCATCGTTCAGTACACTGACTCGGTGCCAAGGCAAACAAATATTAGAGCGAAGGAATCTTTTGGCAGAAAAATTCCCAAGCTCTGCTCTGGCTCATACCAACCTGGCCCAAATCTATGGTGATGTTGACATCTTCATATTGAAGGCCTCTTGAAAGCGACGGTGACTGCCACCATCTCTCAGTTCCATCATTCGCATACTTGATACTGTGGTTCCCTGGATAGCAGTAATCACAGTACTGCCCTTTGATTCCAATCCTTCCCGAAGCTTGTGCCAGTTTACAGAAAAGCTCTTTGCCATCAGAGCCGATGCCCTCTCCGCACGTTGAAGTGGCTGTCATCTTCTTGCCCCTTGCAATGTCGAAGTATGGCGGCTGTAAAACTTGTGATAAAACATTTTGAAAACATAAAAACATCGATATCGCTAAAAGCCGCATCTTGAGGGTTAAAAATCTCAGGATCGCCCTGAGTGCACCCTTCTTTTCTCTGCGATTTTCTTCGATCTGAAACCTCAACCTCAAGCCTGAGGGTTTGACTCAACAAATCTTGAACCGGAAGCAGGATATTCCTTGTATTTCGCGGCAAATGTCAGAAGTCAGTCACATTAACCAATCAGGTGCCGGTAATTTCATCACCTGACAGCGTGAACTGTGATTTCCACTTCCTTTTGTGATTTTCATTTCCTTTCAATTTTCCACCGCAGAGGGCGTCTTGTGAGTTCAAAGCATAGATCAGTGGTTCTGGTGGTTCAAGCTTTTCTTTGGTGTTTCAAGCATTGGAAAGCTCGCTTTTTGATAAAACTGATTTTTCATCAGTGTTCACCAACAGAATCAACCACATCACTCAAGGTGATGCCAATGTGAAATTCTTTCCAAAAAATCCAACTTTGAAGTCATTTCCCAGAATAAACTCATGTATAGTTTGCTCCAAAGATTTGGCTCAAAATTATCAAATATGAATAGTATGTACAACTCTTTCTCCAAAGAATAGTCCAATGAAATTTTCTAAATGTGAAATTAACGTGCAATTGCTCAATTCAAACTTGTTCATTGTTTTGATAGTGGTATGGATTTGTCCAAGTCTCACTTTCTTTCATCAGTCGATTGAGCCATAAAAATGCCAAAGGTAAAGGGCGCTGCAGGGGAACTTTATGGCTCAATCCACTGAAGAAAGAAAGTGAGACTTGGACAAGTCCAATAGTGGTATTGCTATCAGCTGACAAGTTTTGGTGTCTTCTAGTGAACTATTTTCCAATTTTGCATTTATTTCACTTCTATTTCAGTAAAGCTCATCAGACATCTTTTAAATCCCACATCCTGAAATCGATTTTGAAGTACCATAATTCCAATCAAACTTCCTAAAAGAATGGCGTTTTTGCTAAAACTGATAGTTTTGTGAAAGGCCTTAAAGTTGAAAGATTTTGCCATGGAACTAGGGCAACTTTAGATATGGAGATTTTTATCAAAATCGGCCACAACAACCGATGTTATCAATGGACTTTCTTGGTTTTCATTTTGTTACATAAAAAGAAAATTTGATGCAATTTTTGGTTCTTTATTACATTCAATAACATCTGTTCTTCGAAACCAAAACTTAGACTGCCTACAGCAAGAACATTCAGCAATCGAAAATTTGAAAAATCGAAATTATTCCATCTGTTTCCATTACTTCAACATCCATGTCTTTCGGCGTTGTCAACTAACTGGTTCAAAGGCAAGAACAGCTACTGGAAGATGTTTTTCTTCAACTACATTACTTAATTTTTGCACCACAATACTTCAAGTAACTATGTAAATAAAAAAGCAAAAGATTCAGATATAAAATTCATTCATACTTTCTAAAGTAATACATGACATCAGTTCTTGCTTCTAGCCCAGAGTCCCCTTTCTCTATCAGTCCTTATGTTGTTCTCATTTGTTGTTCCCATTTTTCCAGTTGTATAATTATTTCCTACAAAAAATTAAAGATGACATCAAAACAATCAACATTGCAAGGATTATGTTTTTAATTTTTTTAATTTAGGAAGGCTATCATTTAAAAGATCACCACAAAAGTATAAAGTTACTTCAAGCTACTAGAGTCCAGAATGGAAGTCTGACTGTTTGTAGCCAGAAGAAAACTGCACAGAACGACTTAAGTATAATCTATCCACATTTTTAACTCTACCCATTTACCGCAAACTTCCCCATTTACCCCAGAAGACCTCTTAATTTGCATTGGCACAAATTCAAGACCAAATATCATGCTAGCATAAATTTTAATAATTTTTACATTTACTACAGTATGGCTGCATTTACAATAAATCTATTGTATTTATATGCATTTATATGTAACTACATTCATATTGTATGATGAATCTATTGGGCAAAATTTCTCTTCAACCTACCTTTATTCATCTTTTCTCTTTGGACTGTTTACAGCAACATAATGATATAGTACAACAAGGAGGAAGAGACTCACTCCAAGGACATTTGCAAACACCGCTAGTTGGTTGTCTGTGATCATTCTGCAAAAAGATAATACATGACGCTACTGTACAATTCGCTTTGACAATAATTTAGACAACGTCAAATGTTGGAATACAGTTCATAGAACAAAGATCATTATTTGCTATTGAGTTTTTGGTGCTAGGAATTTTATAAATGCTTCTGCTCCTAGATTGGAAAGTTTGGCTCGTGCCCCTACACTCACACTCTTGAAGATATTGGGGTATAGTGGAATCATCCTCAAACTTTGCAGCCATCATCACAGTTCACAGGAAGGTTAGACCTTTACCCACACCACATGTGCATCACAATAAGGGGTTGAAGACACAATTTTTTAGTGCTAAGCTAGATCTGCTATTTCAGGACTTGGTGACAAACTGCAATTTCACCTCGTTGTTTGGTGCTCTTGGAATTTTTTGGGCACACAATTGAAAGATGCTGTTAACAATGAAATGCCTGTATCATATGGTTTCATTTCTTTATTATTAAATCATCTATTGTTTCATGTGCTCATTTACTTCAACACTTGTCTTGATAGGGAAACGAGATGCGCTTTGTCCGAGGAAACTTATGTGTCCCCCACATGCAGTGGGTTAAAGCTCATCATGCGCAGAGTGCATTTTGGGGTTGGAGCTCTGACAGGTGCATGAGCTTTAACCCACTGCAGGGGGGGGGGGACTCATATGTTTCCTCACTGTTTCCTCGGACAAAGCGCATCTTGTCTCTCTGGATGGGCGCTTGACAAACAGCAATGGAAGGATTCCTGACTAGTATCTATCTGTGCCATTTATTTTTTGGTTGTTAGGTATCCTTGCACACTCTTCATCCTTCTGCTGAATTTTGAAATGAAGCTACTGGTGACCACAAAAGCTATAGCACATCTGCGTGGCGGGCTACGNAGATCTGCTATTTCAGGACTTGGTGACAAACTGCAATTTCACCTCGTTGTTTGGTGCTCTTGGAATTTTTTGGGCACACAATTGAAAGATGCTGTTAACAATGAAATGCCTGTATCATATGGTTTCATTTCTTTATTATTAAATCATCTATTGTTTCATGTGCTCATTTACTTCAACACTTGTCTTGATAGGGAAACGAGATGCGCTTTGTCCGAGGAAACTTATGTGTCCCCCACATGCAGTGGGTTAAAGCTCATCATGCGCAGAGTGCATTTTGGGGTTGGAGCTCTGACAGGTGCATGAGCTTTAACCCACTGCAGGGGGGGGGGACTCATATGTTTCCTCACTGTTTCCTCGGACAAAGCGCATCTTGTCTCTCTGGATGGGCGCTTGACAAACAGCAATGGAAGGATTCCTGACTAGTATCTATCTGTGCCATTTATCTTTTGGTTGTTAGGTATCCTTGCACACTCTTCATCCTTCTGCTGAATTTTGAAATGAAGCTACTGGTGACCACAAAAGCTATAGCACATCAGCGTAGCCCGCCACGCAGACGTGTTGCTGTGAGCCCACATGAGTTTTACTATTTTTAGGCCCTCACTCTTGGCCTAACTAAAACGACTCTAAAACGACTAAGCCAACCGTTTTCAAGGTACACAATCTGGTTGAATGTTCAACAAGGTCATAGAAACATGAAATTACTTTAAAACACCTTCAAAATCATGCCAAAATGAAGAAAATTACCTGAATTTTTGGTAAAAATTCTGCAGCTCTGTGACTTCAAAACAGACGTGTCAAGAAAGATCTTTTGTTCCCAAACGAAAACGAGACCACACAATAATGGCTCCCAGCCCCCGCAAGTTAAAGTTGGTCGCGCGGTGGCGCAGCGGATTTTTTCTCTAACGACTCCGCTTTTCTCGTGGATTTTCTTGACATCTTCAGACCTTCAGACACAATTTATTTTATCTATTTTACAGCAATATCCTTCATTTACAGTACTAAAGCAAAAGCCTATAACACTAAAAGCTTCTTAATTTTACATGAAACTTTCTGTCTTTGGCATTAAAAGTTTTTTCTTAGTTCCATTTTTGGAATCACATATTCTGATGCGTTTTTATTGATCCAAATTCAAAGCTTGTATTTACAATAATAATATAAACATACTAATTCAAACCAACTATTCACAAACAAGAAATGCTTAGTTTCTACTGAAAAATATGTAGATTTTACTTCTATTCAGCTATTTGGCTCAAAATATAGAATGACCCTACACATTTCTCAAGTATAAGGGTTTAATGATATTGCCATAATATCACTAATCACTAGATTTATTCTTTGAAACTGTCTCAACGCTTCTCAAAGGCCAGGGTTTCTTAAATTTTTGGTCATCCAGTTTCTTGTGGACTCAGATGAAAAAGAAAGACATGTAAATTTCAAAAATCATAGGGGAATCATAGTTGTGCTTATTTCCTCAAAAAAACTGTAAAGCAAAGCATTCTGGATTCTAGACCTTAAGAGAATGTCACACCATCAGTTCCACAACAGGGGTTCCACATCACCTCACCTGGCGTGCCTAAAGAGTGTTTTCCTCCTTGCAAACCGGCTCAAGGACTCGTGCATACCTGTATGACCGGGTGGCAAAAAAACCGGGACGGACAAATGCTTCAATTGCATACTAGAGAGTGACATACTTGGTCAAAGACTTTGTTCATTTGATTTTCATTGTTCAATATTTATACAGGGTTCAGTTCAGAGTTCAGTTCGAACTAACTGTTTAAAAATTCAACTACTGAAAAAGTCTAAAATGAAAATAACCTATCAGATGTAATTCTTTGTCATAACTTGTGCCATATACATATACGATTTAGCATAACACGGCAAAAGAAAACTAAAATGTCGATAATTTGTTCCACCATAAGAAAAGGCTTGTTGACTGAGGTATCCTGAAATTTGTTTCGGTAGAGGAACATTGCGATCATTGCCCTGCAAGAATTATTTACAATGTTCTCCTAAATATTTAGGAGCAAATGAATTTAATGATTTATACCGGGTGTCCCAAAATGATGTATTATCGTTTAATTGCTTATATGTCCATAACCGATGAACAAATTTACAAAAACTGGTACAACCACAACGAACATCTTACAATACAATTTAGCCTTTAGGCAATCAAATAGAACAAAGTGTTTGAAAATCGGTTCATTGGTTATGGACATGTAAGCAATCAAACAATAATACATCATTTTGGGACACCCGGTAAATAGATCAGTGATGCAGTTCCTTTTCTGATAAGATCTTTAGTCGACAGCCAGCCACGATTTTGAAGCAGAGGGATAGCACAAGCATCCACATTTTTTCTGCTTCGTCGATCATCAATCAAGAATATATAGCAGAGAGAGAGCAACATTGATTGTCAATTATTATTTATCAAAACTACACAGAAACGAACAAAATGGTAGCAACTAATACAAGTTACTGACTACATCTGCTACATAATACGTATGCATGATACAAAACTATAATCGTTACATTGATATAAAAATATTTACGTCTTGCATAACGATGTAAATAGTCGATACATAATCATAATTTCCATGTTTATAATGCAAAGCGTCAAGCGGCATAGTATATCAATTTGTCTTGTGAAGTTTGCGAAAGAATACTTGGATTTAAGGAATAACGTATGAGATAATAACGATAAATATTCGATATTCCTGTTATTTATACTTTTTGCATCAAGGAAACATTTGTACAAACCCCTTGTAAGCACTACTAACTAGATTTCCATGTTCAAATCCTGGAACCTCAAAATTTAAAGCGTTTTAGCATCAATGTTTTAGCCGAAAAAGCGTAGGCTAGGCTTGTAGGTAGTCGTCTCAGACAACGGTTTGATCCTGAGTCGTAGTTGTAGCGATACATCAGTTCAAGCAAATAGCGAAACTGCGACGATGTATAAGTCTAGGAAATGACGGTCGAGCAAGTTTAAAAGCTGAGCAACAACAACTTCGAGCTTCTGTTTATCTGCATGAAATATTAACAGCAAAGTGTAAACATGGCAACAACAACCTAACAAAGGAACCCACCTACTACAGGGTGTCACAAAAAATTGTGCCCCGTTTGCCTAAAGATTTCGTCAAAACGGCAAAAGAATCTCGCCAAATGTTTATATGATGTTGCTCTTCAGATGTTTGAATAAAGTTTGCTACCATCCCTTTAAAAATCTATTGAAAAATGATGGAGCTATGACCTTCTTAAGACCAAATTTGCCTGATGACTGAAACCTGCGGTCAGCCATTTTGTCTTACTATTTGGCAGTGATAAGCAGCTTCATGTGACGTAAGAAAAAGTTCTTGTGGGGTCAGAAATAGTGGAACTCTCTGTGGATCATTGGAGTTTTCAGGAGAGCTATGACATTGGAGGCTGCTGTTTCATTTCATCAATGAAGCTATTTATCGCTGCAAAATAATAAGACAAAATGGCCGACCGCTGGTTTCACTGATCGGGCAAATTTGGTCTCCTGAAGGTCATAGCTCCATCATTTTTCAACGGATTTTTATGGGGATGGTAGCAAACTTTAATTGAATATCTGAAGAGCAACATCATGCAAACGTTTGGCAAGAATCTTTTGCCGTTTTGTCGCAATCTTCAGGCAAACGGGGCACAATTTTTTTGGGATACCCTGTACAAAAAGGCGAAATCGAGCTGGATGTGAAGGGAAGAGAACCAAAAGGGGAAAAATAATCGCGAGAAAGATGTTGCAACGACAAGGAGTAGAAGAAAGACACCGTCTCCTGTATGGTACACATCCCAAGAGAATAAATTCTATAACACTGGCTAAAATAGCAGAAATAGGGCTGCTAAAAGTTGCGATAACAAATACGCGTCTTACAATATTATCTTTCAAAGACTATTGATTTTATATACGAAAACGAGGACCCATATTTAGGACGTGATGATGCTTAGCTCTAGACTTATGACTTGGAGTCCCTTGTTTCCCTGTGCTCTTTCACTAGATGATGGCGCTTCGGTGATGATGATGGCGTCGGTTGATCATAATAGCGCCTGTTGTGCAAGGTTTTCTCGCAGGGATACAAGGGACTCATCGTAATCAGTCTAGCGTAGCCCCTAAATGAGATACAATACTACAATTAAAAAGATCACAAACTGAAACAAAATTTCTTTTTCCTGCCTTGTTTCTGCTTGTTAGGATTAAGTTGTATCGTGTCCTTTTTATTCTTTTTGCTTGATCTATGATTTGAGGATGTTGCTATGCCACTGGTCGATGATTCTGGTGTCGTTTTTGTTGTGAAATGGCCTAAGGAGAGAATTTGGAAAGTTAAAAAAATATCTGGATGCAGAAAATACCGTCTTTAAACAGACATCAATTGAAAAATCTATGTGTAATATCCTATGATCTATTTCTTCATGTTGAATGGCTTGAAAGAAACTTTAGCTACTTACCTATAATTCTACAGTTGGACTTTTCAGAACTTTTGAATAACTTTCGTAATTACAGCGTATTTTATATTCTAACTCATTTGAGGATGTGACGTCATCAAATTTCTAAATCACAAACCAGAAGAGTGATAGAGTTTTGCTTGATACCATGATGTAGACACTCTTACACTATGGTTTTCTTGGCCATTATTTCATGTTGCGTCAAACAGTTTAGAAATTACAATGGTTTAAAGTTTTCTTCAAAATTTCTCTTGAGTTCTTGAAAGAGAAGAAAAACAATATAAATTTGAAAATATTGAAGACTTCAGAAAAGTTCAACGGGAGAAGTATAGCTAAATAGATAAAAAGTTTCTTTGAAGTCATTCAGTTCAAAGAAATAGATCAACAAATTTACATCAACCTTTTTAAAGATTTGGAACCTATGCTATAGAACGTAGAACATAAATCCTTAATTGCATGTTTCTCCAGAACACTGGTATGCAGCAAAGAAGACATCCAAATTTGTGCCGATACTGAAAAACAAACTGCCCATGTCCCTTTTCTTAAGTCAGAAAAGGAATCCTTACCGATATGTTGCTGTTGCTGCTGTGAATTATCCACGCCATTTTCAGGTTCTGTTGAATTGAGTCGATCTATGTATCGCTCGGCTAGGTATGCGAAAACTGAAAGGGAAAATAGGCCATGTCAACAAGGAAAGATTTTGTCGGACAATACCATGAGTTGCTTTTGATTGACAACGCAATTCAAAACGATTTACGATCGCAGACAAACGAAATTCTCTGAACCAGCAATTCAAAACAAGCAAAGCCGCAAAAATGTCTCTGGAACCCAGGTAGCTAGCTCGCTCGTTGTACATTCCAGAAATTGTTTTTAAGAGCAAACATGAGCATATATTGAAAGAAGAAGGATATATCTACACATCTACCTCGGGCATTTAATTTGTTTGATTAAAAAGCCAATTGGGAGGCTATTCAATTCTCTTATTTTTTGGTGTAATTAAAACACTTACTGCTCAGCTTCTAAACCAAAAAAATAAAATACCCGAAGTAGAAGTGTAGATATATCCTCCTTCTTTCGATATATGCTCATGTTTGCTCTTAAAAACAATTTCTGGAATGCACAACGGGCGCGCTAGCTTCCTGAATGTTTCGAAATACGAATTTTACAAAAAAAAACTGGAAAAGCAAATTGGGTATGTGAATGGGTATGGGTATGGCATGCTTTATAAATCCCGTGGACGAAGATTTAAAAATCCAGGACCAAGAGCACAGAGAAACCGTGGATAAACAAACTGCAAACAAACTGGTAAATAAACAAGCAGCTTCAACCAACCACAAAACCTGTTTATTTGCGAATAAATTATTTATGTGAGAATGAATCGGCAAATGAAAAAACATTTCTCGCTGAATCTTCGGCCTTTTAAAGGCCGGTTTTCACGATCATATTCACGTAAAATTTGCTTCATATTTTTATGCGATCACAGAATGTGATTGTGTAAACGGGCTTCAAAAGTTGCTTGAAATTATGTGAAGCGGTAAAAATTTATCCCCTTTAATTTGCCATCACAGATTTTCACCTCATCAAATAATTTCAAGCAATTTTTGAAACCCGTTTACACGATCGCATTCTGTGATCACATAAAAATGTGAAGCAAATTTTACGTGAACATGATCATGTAAACCGACCTTAACTAAGGAATTATTATATAAAAATTTGTCCCTTGTTTGTAAATTCGAACAGCAAACCATTTGTCAACAAAATCAGCCTGAGGTTCCTTAAAGTGGTTTCTATTTTGAGGGTACCTTTCTGTAGATCTTCTTTCACAATAAACGGACTACCTTCTAAGAAGCTATCTGTAAATCCCCCAATGAAGCAAAACCTCCTTCAGACTTACATGCAGTAAAGCCTTTCCTCAAGCAAAAATCCTGTCTCCAAAAATTCTGCAAAGTTTTCTTTCAAGGAGAAAACCTGATGTCTGTCTACAGATCTAGTCGTAATGAACCGCTTTCTAACGAGCTCTACATACAATTTATTTCACTTTTTTTCATAAAATACAGGACTGAAAGTTATTACGGGTATATATAAAAAGATCTGTATCCTATATGACCAAAGTAAAGCACAGCTTATCTAGCTTTGGCCGTTAAATCAAAATGCAAAAAAGAAAAGAAAAATATGAGTAAATATCGAAAATTACAGCATTGTCACAATAGAAATATATCTTGATGAAAGATTACTTGTTCATAAAATGATCATTCTGATTTGAGGTTTATGATTGTTAATATTTCACAATTTTGAACGCTTTAAGGCTTGTAGTATACTGTATTATTTTGGTTATGTTTTTTATTGATTTTGGCAGATTGTTCCATAATCGGGCACCCTTGTTTCTAAAAGTTTTATCCCCCCAAGTTTTACGCGATTTATATATTCGATAATCTATCGCTTGCCTTGTAGCATATTTGTGTAACCCTTCATTTGTCATAAAATAATTTTGGAATACATCAGGCAGTTGATCTTTATTACAGTGGATGTGATGCATTAGTTTTAGGATGTATTTTTAGGACATGCAAGACTAATCGAACAAAATCTCCTTTAGACTTACACGCAGTAACCATTCTTCAAACAAAATTATCTCTTCCAAAATTCTTGACGTTCTCTTCAGTAAAAATTCTCTCTCGTGTGAAAGATTTTCCCTCATTTAAAGAGAATTTATCGTCGACTAAAAATCCATCAAGAAATGCACGCCTGATCAATCAGTTGCCAGGTCAACATTTAGTTGAATCTCCCAACATGTAAACATTTATGCAAATCGCATATCTTATCACCTCATTTTAAAAAAGATTTCGCACAAAGCCCACGTTGTTATTTTGAAATAAATTTGACGAAACACACCGCGATCTATTGTTTATCAGCAAACAGTGAAATAAAAACTCGCCTTTTTTATTATCTTCAGATTATGAACGATAGTTGATGGAGGAAATCATCTACATAAAGTAAAACCCAGATCCTGGGACCCTAGGACCCTACTGCAGTCTAAACCACAAAAACTGGTGACAATATTTTTGGAAAAGCACTATTTTGATGCCGAAACTTTGATGAAACACTTAGCACTTAAATGTGTTTTACAAGCACTACTGCGGAGATCATTCTAATGTGTAGCCTCAGTCTTCTAGCCAGCACACTATTTTTTTTACAAGAAACTTTTCGACAAGAAACTTGGACCAGATTCAGCTCTTTCTTAGCTTCGGGCCGAATTCTTGCAGTAAACGTTTCTTGGATAGTTTCTTAACTAGCATAAAATTGAATTTCACAATTCATCATGATTTACTGAGGACCATAAATATAGCTGTCGAGCACAGATAATTACAAGAAAGAACTGAATCCGGTCAAAAATTATTTTCCTTGGTGCTATTTGGGTTGGTGATACAGTTTCTGTTTCAAACGACTTACAATTCATAACCAAAATTGAAAAAATTCTTAATTTCAAAGTAAACATTGATGACTTCGGGTAAAGTTTCTTAATTTTCTGGAAGGGGCTACTACAGTTTCTTACAATCGGTTTCTCAGTCATATTTTTATAACAATAAAAATACGGCAACGCAGAATCCTTGCAAGGTTATTAGAACCTTTTATACGCTTTTATGTCCATAGTCCGGGTGATAAGGGTCATATCTCATATCAGAATCCAACGGTCCCAGGGTCTTGGAATCCAATAGTCTGGTTTTTATTGCATCTCGATATCATCAATGAAAAAGACTGAATTTTAAATTAAATGTAGAGTTTACGCATAATTGGTTTGACTAAGTTCGTCATCATAACAGGATGGGTGTGATCGCCGAAAAACGCTAGAAGCACGTGTTTGAAGTAATTTTCTTGCAAAATCTTGGCTGTAACACAAACTGGATCTAACTACTGACATACACGTTTTTTATAAGATACTTGGATCAGCACTTAGTGAGTAAAAGTTTCTTAATTTCGCATGAAAATTTCGGTGCTTTAGTAGTAAAAGTTTCTTAATTAGCTTTATATTTTTGGGGCCTAAAATTGTGTTATGGTTCGAAGTTGAGCCTTCTTATCGACAAAGGGCTTGCATTTTGGCTTGATATTTCTTGATTATTGCAAGTTACCAATTTTTAAAAAAGTTAAAAAAAGACGAAAGCAGCTTTGTTAGAGAGACACAAATAAGAGAGACAAACAGAAACAAACTGCAGAAAACAATGGAGAACAATGGACGCGTGCGGTTATTACAGATTTTTTACAGTTTGGCGACGGAGCCCCTTTAAAAAAACATCATTCACTACTTCTCGGTAAGGACTACTGGCGGTTTACAAATAAACATTTCTGCGAAGAAGGAACTATTTGATTTCTAATGATATAAATACAACAAGACATTTTGCAATGCAGTGGTTTTTTTGCGGTTTTTTGTCTCCTGGGTTTTTTGTCTCCTGGTAGAACCCTCTCTTCAGCTCTCAACACATAACGAATAGTTGTCATCAAATATTCAGTTTTACATCTTTGATATCAGCATTAAAGGGGCTCCATCGCCAAACTGTAAACAAATCTGTAAAGATCGCACGTGTTCATAGTTCTCCATTGGTTTCTGCAGTTTGTTTGGTGGCTTCACCCAAGCTATCAAAAATTGCTTGTTAAAAATATACTTATTTCCAAGCAACCGTAAAGGAAATGAATGTCTGATTTTTTCCTCTATAAAGTACAAAGATTTGTCTTCAAAACGATGCGTTTATTTTTGAAAAAACAGGTAAAAACGTCTGTGTGATATTGCCTTTCAAAAAACATGCAAAATCATCATTTCCAGCGAAATTTGGAGATGGAGCCTCTTTAAATAAAAATAAAGACGCATCAAATTCACAGAGAAAGTATACGCATTCTTCATACCTTCTTTAACATTTAAATCCTCTTTGACAGAACTTCTGTAAAATCTTAGTTTCAATTTCTTCGCCAAAGCTTCAGCTTCTTCACTGGAAAATAAAGGAAGCTACGTTATAAGGCTACTAGGAGTATTGATAAAAAATTTGTAATACGTGAAAGAGATCTGGAAAGCAATCTAAAGTCCCCATGTTTTCCCGAACACATTTTGCAAGGGTGCGGTCGAATGTCCTACTTTTCAAATAAGGAATGGTAAAAAAAGATTCGGATGCAAAAAAACGAGAAGATTTAGCACACTGAGGCCTTTCTGACTTATGTCGTCATCAGAGTGTGACTTAAAACAGAACTTTACAAATAAATGCCCCCAAAATATCTCCAAATAGTTAACTTACGGTCGCATTTTTGCATCCTCTACAAGATCAATTTTGTTCTGCACTAAAACTATTGGAATATCACCACATTCTTGATTGACCTGCAAAAAAGAAGACTTGAGCTAATTTCCCTGCAGCATCAAAGTAATTCAACGGAGATAAAAGCCCCGCGCGGAAGGAGTCTGGGTATTCTATTATT
Organism: Aurelia aurita complex sp. Pacific; assembly: GCA_004194395.1. NCBI lineage: Eukaryota > Metazoa > Cnidaria > Scyphozoa > Semaeostomeae > Ulmaridae > Aurelia > Aurelia aurita complex sp. Pacific. The sequence continues at coordinate 277,103 of REGL01000325.1, forward strand.
AGCCTATTGTATTTGATGATTTCGAGACGATGATGGATATTGTTTAGCAAGACGAACAATACCTTGCGTAGGAGTTTTCAATGCCCTATTTATAGATGACCTCCTCTTAGCTCCGTTCATTCACTTTAAAGTAAATCAACGGAGTCAAAAGCAACTTAGTTAGGGGGAGACTGTGTCAGTCTAAATATCATCTATTGTACTTGATGTTCTCGATCGATAAAAACAATGAAAACATAAGTGGCGTCTGCCGTTCTTTTGTGCTTTGTTTAGATCACTTCGCTATATCTCCGTTCGTTTAGTTTAATTAACTAAAATCAGACATAATAATGTTAGTGAGTGCGACGTTTCAGAAATTGGATACAAACTGAGCCAAAATATGGAACAACAGTTAATAACGGCCTTTATTATATGGCGTTCGAAAATACGGCTCCTCGGACCGGCAACGCAGCAATTCGATTGGTTCTTGATCGGTCCGTAAAAGCCGTATTTTTCGTTCGAAGC